>CM043697.1:96542500-96775000 GCA_023935145.1 Bretschneidera sinensis | reverse complement strand
TGGGCAATCGTCGTGTCACGTTGCGCCATCGATAGCAGCTCGTTCTCAAGAAGTTGCAGTCTTGTATCATTCTTCTTTGAAAAGAGTGTAACAAAAGTGTCCCATGCTTCCTTCGGTGTTTTAGCATCCCGGATTTGTTCCAACATTTCTTCTTCAATTGTGGTCTTTAAAACAAACATCGCTTTGCCTGCTTTAATTTTCCACTTTCGCAAGATGCCATTGGTATCTTCTGCCTCCGGTTGTGTAACTTCACCACCACCAACAACCTCCCAAAGGTCTTGACCTTGAAGGTAAGACTCTATGCACGTTGCCCACGTGTTGTAATTTTGGTTGTTGAGTTTCTTGATCCCTCCAACAACTTGAAGATCACCCATCGTGTCGGTAAAATTTTGATAATACCGAGCAAGTTTGATTTCAAGATACAAACTTGTAGAATACAAAATTCTCACGACTCAAGAAAACTCACTCCAAAAAATATCGGTACCGACCGTCCCGCTCTGATACCAATTGTTGAATAAGTAGAGTACAAAACTCTAACTATTTTTAGGAAGAAGAAAATAAAACACTCTAAAGAGAAATCACAAAACACTTAATTAGCAAAGCTTTTCTTATTTAGTACTTAGCTTTGTTTTTCTTCTTGATGAATTACAAGGCTTGAGGACTTGAGTATTTATAGCAAACCAAATGAAAACTACACCACACATATAATTAAACTAAATTTATTTACTACCACACAAATCCATTAAGCACCTAATTATGTTGTCTTCCACATCACCCATTAAGTACCTAATTATATTGTCTTCCACATCATCCATTAAGCACCTCATTATGTTGTCTTCCACACAACCTCACCAATAACAACATACCTAACTTTGCCCCACTTTGTAATTGCAAGCAATTGCATCATCAAACTAGCTATGGGTTTGAACAATACTATTGGACTTTAGATTGGGTTGGGGATTACTTATGGTGGGCTAACATTGATTCTCAACATAGAGCAAATGGAGTTGGTTTTGAAGCTGGGCCTGCTTTGTTCCCATTCTAAGCCAGCAGCTAGGCCTAACTGGACATTGATTCTCAACAGTTACAACCCAGATTCTGTTTCATGGATGGCTATAATATCGGGCTATGCTCAACATGGTATGACAAGGGATGCTCTTCAACTATTTAGGAGAATGGAGCTACAGGGTATGAAGCCCAATGCTGTTACCCTATTGTGTGTTATGTTTGCTTGCAGCCATGGAGGAAATGTAGAGGAAGGCCTACACTCTTTTCAACTTATGGAGGAGCAATACGGTATGGTGCCAGAGATGGAACATTATGCTTGTATTGTTGATCTCTTGGGCCGTGTGGGTCGCCTGGATAAAGCATTGGAATTTATAAGGAAGATGCCAATTGAGCCAAATAAAATGGTCTGGCAGGCCTTGCTGGGAGCATTTAGGGTTCATGGAAATGTTGAGTTGGCAGAGATTTCTGCTCAGAAGATCCTTTACACTAGCCCAGAGTACTCAGCTACCTATGTTCTTCTGTCTAACACATACAAGAAGAGAGGGACTCTTAAAAATGGGCATAATTTTAGAGATGTAATGAAACAGCAGGGTGTGAGAAAGGAACCTGGATATAGTTGGATTTATGCCAATGGTAGAATGCACAAATTCTATTCAGGAGATCAACAACATCCTCAAAAAGATGACATTTATGTTAAGTTAGAAGAGTTGAAGAAAAAGGACAAGTCCATGGGTGTACCTTAAGTCTTGAGTCCAAGTTACAGACTTGTGAAATAATTCAGGAATATAACTAACAGAAGCTCAAAAGAGGAAAGGAATTGTATTAATCTCATCCACATATATCGTAACTTCAACCAACTTCTTCATAATTGAGAGTTTTGCATTGTCAAATGTTGGTTGGAGAGATGATATGTGAACAACTAGTTGAAACTCACAAATGATGCATTTATATATCTGATGCCTATCCCATGATTTTAACCATATTCTCTTTTCACAAACTGGAAGCAGTTGATACCCAAAGGCAGAGAGAACATGGCATTATTTGTGATAGCAATGGTATGGTTAACTACTTAATTTAGGAAGCTGAAGAGCTCTAAAAGTGTGAAAGCAGTTATGTCTCTTAAGCGGATCCCAGAGTGCTTATCCAGGTTTGCTAATATCATCGTTTTTTCCTTGATCTTTTCTGCCTTTTTGACGACGTATGTTTGATTACTATAATCTATCAAGAGGGTGTGAAGCTTACTTGTTACTCTGTAATTGAGAATTTACAGCTGATGTTTATAGTATTACATTGTGTGCTGTTCAAAAGAAAAATTTGTTTGTATGAAGAGCTAGCAAAAGGTAAACATATAAAGTTAGTTCAAAGTGCAAACATATTTGTTGACTTCGATTTTCATTGTCCACTCTTGGCACTAAATTTGGCTCTCTGTTGATTTGCATTTCCTGTGTGCACCGACGTCATGTTCATTATTTGCCTGCTTCAGGTTGAGTAAATAGCTCACCTTCTGACTCGTATCAAATAATTTCTTAAAATGAGTTAAAGGTCACATTTATACTTCAATCTGTCACTGTTCTAAAGCAACTGATAGTGGATAGTTGAGTTATTTTATTATCTATATATACTTCTATAAATATATTCTTAAAAGGTTTATGAACTGAATTATTTAACAATTTGATTGTAGTTCCCTGAAGGAGGTGTTTTAGCAGCTGGATCGGGATTTTGCTAAGGTAATTTGGTGATCTTTTGTAGTACTCAGGATTTTTTGCTTGGGAGTGTCAATTTTAGATATGAATATTAGTTGGTAGCAAGCAGAGGAGCAAGACCAAGTCCTGTGCTGCTTTGCAGTTCTACTCTTCTTATATTATTACTACCTCTTGGAAGTGTTTAAACCAACAAAAAAGAACAATTAAACCAATATGCAATTAGTTTTCTGCATTATTTTTCCCAGAAAATGGTCAGTTATCAGTATAAGAGAGAACCATATAAATACAAATAGAGTCATCAATATGATGTTCTTTACAGCCAAAAGAATAATAAAAAAAAATTCAAACCTCAAGCACACATCATTATCAGCATAAACAATTGTCAACAATGATGAGAATTGATTCAAATCCTTGTTTGCCTGCCTTGAAGAAGACATTATATTGGTCAAGGACCAAGGGAGAAATCACCTCTAGTACCTCGTCTAGCCAAACTGCTAGACAAGAAATGTCTCAAGCATTGGTTATTGTCCTCATTCAAAAATACTTGTACTACAGTAATGAAATATAAAAAATGATGGTATCCCAAATTGAAGCATGATAGATTTGAAAGTTTGTGCCTAACAACCAATTAACATATCACTCATCAGGAAAAAATATCATAAAAAGGGGGAAAAAGATTTGCAATGCAAAGAAACTAATGATTGATGAGAAGTCAATGAAGATCTCAACTAATTATTAAAGAGAAACATAAAACATAAATAAAAATGACAACCCTAATTAATTAGAATTAGAAGGTCTTAAAATAAATTCTAAATCTTAAACAAACCCTTAACTCATATTAAAAAAAAATACTAAGAAACAGGAAACTCCATTAGCAACTGACTGAATTTCCCCTGCGTAATAACTTAAAGCTAAAAGTTCCAGAACACATATCCCAAAACAAACCAATCTCATCTCCAGGATGCCGACTACAAACCAAATCCATCCACCCACTTTCTCTACATAAATATTCTCACTTTGATTCCATTTGGGAATATTATCATCCGTATAATCGAAAATAACCACAAAAGACTTACTTCCCGTTGCAACATGGTTTTTATATCTTCATGGATATCTGTTAACTATGTTTTCAATTGATATTATCCAAGAAATAAGAATTGTTCCGGGATTTGCTTCGA
This sequence comes from Bretschneidera sinensis, assembly GCA_023935145.1. Classification (NCBI taxonomy): domain Eukaryota; kingdom Viridiplantae; phylum Streptophyta; class Magnoliopsida; order Brassicales; family Akaniaceae; genus Bretschneidera; species Bretschneidera sinensis. Next base: position 96,771,111 of record CM043697.1, on the reverse strand, counting down.
ATTGTTTCAGGATTTGCTTCTTTAGTCGATTTGATGGATTCCTTCTCTATAATAGCTTCATAACCAATCGTCTACAAGCCTCCTTTAAGATACCTTCATCATTTGCCTCTTTTTGTTGTTGTCCTAGGTCCATTTGTCTTGAGGGTCTGACAAAGATTTTGCCAACAAAAGAAACATTCACTACTATATACGAAACATGTGAAAATTCATTCATGTATCTCAATTATCTCCAAAAAGAGGAAGATGGAAAGAAAGAAAATAATTATTTTCTCCAAGAAGCTTCTAAAGTTAAAAGAGGAAAATAAATACTTAAGATGTTGAATTCATCCTTTACCAAAAAAATTTCCCCAAAAAACAGTTCCATCAAAAGAAATGAACACCAAATATAATTGAGCTTCATATCCAAAAAATGCACTATCAAATAGACATTCAGAAAAATCTTATACTTGTATGCTTCCTTTCAGTACAGGGGATATAGTCCAAAACATATTACAAGGGCCATCTAAGTCATACACTTAACAAGGCTGATAATTTGTCAATTTTAAGGACGGCGTTACCATGCTTATTAAATTCAGAAACACAAGAAAAAAATTTCTACACCAATTATGCATAACATCAAATTATCTAATGATGATAAAAAAATAAGGTGAAGAAAGATATACTGGAAAAAAAATCAATTAAGTTAAAGCATCAGATAACTCTTGAACGAGATCCAAAAATTCTCACTAAAGGAAAACCAGCAAATACTGTCTTGTTCAATTGAGGTCAAACCTTCTAATGAATAGAATTGTTAAATTTACAATTTCTTCTTCCTTTATCTTGGGTTTAAATATCTGTGTGCTTAATTGTCGATGAGAGAAAGAGGAAGTTGTTGTCTTCAGGTATGACTAAGTTGACAGTTTCAAAGAGGGCCGGTATAAAGATAGTGATAAGAAAATGAAGATTAGGGTTTATTCACCAATTCTGTTATCCTATTGTTATCTATTATGCATTCATATTTTTGGTATTATCTCAAATGTTGATTTCTTTTGCTTCATGCAGTCTATGCCTTTAATGTAGAAAAATAAAAAGTAACATCTAGTAGCTGTCTTGAAATAGTTTTACCATGGTGGCCCATGGCTACTCAAGAAGGACCTTCAAGTCTGCCTTAATGGCCGAAAGAAAAAAAGAAGAAGAAAAGGAATAATCAATAGGTTCAAGTTGAGGAAGAAGAGGAAGAGAGCTAAATAAAACAAGGGAAAATGGCTATCGGAAAGCAAAACGGAAATTACTTCGAGCTTAAGGTCTGCTGTAATTATAGAAGAAAAAAAATTAAAGAGAAAATGATAGGTTGAGAAAGAAGAAGAGAAATAAGGGAAAATGGCATTAGGGGTATATTTTCCCTTAAAAACTGGTTTGCTGATACGTCTTAAACTATTAATCGTGTCAGACTTTTTAACCCTTAAGTCATTTTTTTGGGAAAGTTGACTAGATTCTGTTATGATTGAGGGATACAATTATATAATATCAAACAAGAAGGATGTAAGTATAATTACACCCTAATCATAAGGGTGTTTTAGTAATTTTTCCTTAAAAATTAGATGACGAAAATCACACTAGAAAAAAACCAATTAAAGAAAATATCAGATAACCTATGAATTCTCATTTAGGAAAACCAACAAATATTATTTTCTTTAATTGAGATCAAACCTTCTAATGACTAGGATTGTTGATTTATATTTTTTTCTTCCTTTATCTTGGGTGTAAATATTTGTGTCTTGACTGTGGGCGAGAGAAAGAGATGGTTGTCGTTGGGTATTATTCTTATTTAATGCGCATTTATATTTTTGATATTACCGTAAAATGTTGATTTCTTTTGCTTCATTTGCAGTCTTTATCCTTAATATAGAAAATTAAAAATGATTTTATCAATTTTTCAAAGCAAGATGTAAATCAGGATATTTATCTACAAGACAAGATGTTTAAAACAAGATATTTATCCTACATGAAAATAAAAGAAATTATTATTATATTTTTGTTCTTTCTTACTAGATGATGTTCTCACATAATTAAGTTACCTATTCAAGTTTCTTATATACTGGAAGAGTTCGATTGTTACAGATTTGGAGTTTCTTATTTTATGCCATACTGCTCTACTGAAAAGTAATTCTACCCAAGTCTTCTTTGACCTTCCACTTCCCTATCTAATGTGGCCAACTTTCATCAAGTCACATCTTTGGCAAGTCTCAAATTTACATGACCTAAACCACCTTAAACAAATTTCTCTAACTTGCAAGTCTCAAATTTACATGACCTAAACCACCTTAAACAAATTTCTCTAACTTTCTGCACAATTGAGGCGTATGATGCTCATTCCCATTTATAGTGGTGTACCTGAGTTTGCTACTTTTTCACTATTTATTATTTAGAGGTTAAACCATTAGTAAAATACAAATTTTTACCTTTCTTAAAAGCACATGTCAAATAATATTTCAAAAATTACTGCTAAAAGTCAACCTACTACAAAGTACACTTGAAACTTGCTTGACCTTTTAATAGGGCAGAGAACAGAAAGCCACCAAACCTCGTGACCAAACCTCGTGACTTCACATTTCACCAGTCGGCAATTTTCTCTAGGTTTGACTTAGAATATAAAGGAGTTCATTGATCTTTTATGGAAGATATCAATTATGTAATAAATTGATAATTACAAGTATATAATTAGCTTGGAAAAAATTTCAAAATTAATTGAATAAATTAAAACTACACCCACAAGAGCCAAATCATTTGCTAGCTGTTAACAGGAAAGTCCATTCTATTGACAAAAGATGAATAAGACAATTTCTATTTGTTGGTAACTTGGTAGAACTAGTACAACTAAGTTTATATGTGCTATAAAATCTAAGCAATTACATGCATGGACATGTTCCAGTGTTTATCTTTTTTATTATATATATATATATATATAGCATCAATTATCATAAACATCGAAACTTCCATTACACATCTCTTCCCTACACAGGTCAAAGGGGGGGGGGGGGGGGGGGACAACAAACTCAAAGGAGAAGAGCTGCTTCACACACACTGGATTCAAGATTAGAAAAACGTACTTCTGGAAAAAAGGACAAAAACTGTACAAAAAGCATAAGCCTAATTCTGCAAAGTGTGTGAGTTTTGAGTCTATTTACACTAATAACGTCTATAAAATTATGTACTTCTACTATAATTATTGGTTAAGAAGCTAATGATTTCGTTGTGGAAAGAGTTTTGAGTCAGATCAATCACTAGTCTGGTTCATAAGAAAAATGGATGTCAACCTCATTTATGGTCAAAACTAACATTAGTTTTAACTAGGGCTATAGATTAGTAGACAATAGTAATCCCATTTTAAATCATGCATGGCACTATACTGTGATGAAAACGTTGCATCAATACCTACTACGAAATACTGATAACATAATCATCTATAAAATACGAAGCACGGCCAGAATTGGCAAAAATTTCTCACAAAGTGACCTAGACTAATCAAGCTTAATGACAACATCAGGCAAATAAACTTTACATTCATAAGATTGGTACACTAATCTATATAGCATGTGTAACTGAAAATAACAGCCAAAAACTACTAAGCACTAAAAAAATATCAGTTCTGGTATCCATATATGTTGTTATTAGCTAATGAGCTTTTCACCTGTTAAGCTTAAGGATTTAATTCACATTTTTCTAGTCTATTCTATATTTATTACTTAAAGACTTGAGTTTCATACCAAAAAGATACAAATTTTTCTGAAAAATTTCCTAAACTAAACAAAACCTACATTAATTTCATTTAAGAAATCTTTGGTAGCTCGTTTGTGGTTTATGAAAGTTTTATTTGGATTTAATCCATTTCCGATTCCGAGATAACTGGAATAGTGGAACCAAAGACATCGTTATATAGTCGGTGTTTAAGGGCAAGTTATACTGGGTTCTCGCATATTGTTTAATCAAATGATTGCGATTTAGCCTCTAACTCCTCAAAAAAAAATGTTAAATGTTAGAAATGGATCGTGACAGGATCGTAATTTGATCGAGTAATAATCACAAAACAATAAAGTAAGATAAATATGGAGACAACAAATTTACGTAGTTCGGCTTAAAGCCTACGTCCACGGGCAGAGGCCAACAGACAAATTTCACTATAGTGAGAAAATATACAAAGAGTGTTTACAAAATTGGCTTTAGCCAATACACACAATCTCACAATTTCTCTCTTAACTTCTCTTTCACTTGATGATTCTTGATGTTACTTGATGATGGAATGCTTCAAATTGGAATGCCTTTTATAGGCTCACAAAAGTTCCAAAGGACAAACAACAATGAATGCTCATCATTTTGTTGCTCATCATTTTGTTCTCCAATTATACCAAAGTGAACTTTGTCTTCCACCATGGCCTAAAGTAGAAGATGCTTTTGACCCACAAACAAAAGCCACAAATTATGCAAGAAGTGGACTCAACTTTAGACAATTTTTGGTCCACCATTAATTCAAGGCATAATTATTCAACAAATCTCCACCTTGACTTGAATTTGACAATAGTGAAAATAAAAGCTTCAACCTCTGCCAAACAACCCCGAAGGGTCTAATACAAATGCTGTGTAACACCAACCAAGTCCATGCAGTGTGTGAACTTGGTAATGGGAAGAGATTTTGTCAGCATATCAGCTGGATTATTCAGAGTGCCAATCTTTCTTACAATAACATCACCTTGAGCCATAATATCCCAAATAAAGTGATACTTCACATCAATGTGTTTAGTTCTCTCATGATGCATCTGATCTTTCGTCAAATGTATAGCACTCTGACTGTCACAATAAACTACAGTTTTATTTGTTTCCAAAATGAGTTCATTAAGTATACCTCTTAACCAAATGACTTCTTTGGCAGCTTCTGTAACAGCCATAAATTCTGCCTCTGTAGTAGACAATGCAACTGTCGGCTGCAAGGTAGCTTTCAAACTGACTGCACAAGTCCCAATAGTAAATACATAACATGTAATTGATCTTCTCCTGTCCAAATCACCTGCAAAATCTGAATCCGCATATCCAACTAGATTGTTAGAAGTTTTACCGAATTCCAAACAAGCAGTAGAAGTACCCTTCAAATATCTCAAAATCCACTTGACAGCTTGCCAATGAGTTTTTCCTGGACAGAAAAAATATCTGCTAACTACACTGACAGCATGTGAGATATCTAGTCTAGTGCAAACCATTGCATACATAATACTTTCCACTGCACTAGAATAAGGAACTCTAGACATATTCATTATCTCTTCTTCTGACTGTGGTGACATGGATGCTGATAATCTAAAGTGAGAAGCTAAAGGAGTACTCACAGGTTTAGCATCATGCATACCAAAACGTTTCAGGACTTTCTCAATATATTTCTGTTGTGACAGAAATAATCTACCTGCACCTCTATCTCTGTTGATCTCCATTCCCAAAATTTTCTTTGCTGCACCTAGGTCTTTCATCTCAAATTCATAATTTAGCTGAGATTTCAATCTATTAATTTCATATATGTTCTTTGCTGCAATCGACATGTCATCAACATATAGCAACAAATATATGAAAGTACCATCATCAAGTCTTTGATAGTAGACACAACTATCATACTTGCATCTAGAAAATCCAATACTCAGCATAAAAGAGTCAAACCTTCGATACCACAAGCGTGGAGACTGCTTGAGTCCATACAATGATTTCTTTAGAAGACAAACATGATCTTCCTTGCCTTCAACTTCAAAACTTTATGGTTGCTGCATATAGATTTGTTCATAAAGATCACCATGAAGAAAGACTGTTTTCACATCAAGTTGCTTCAACTCCAAATTATGCATTGCAACTAGAGCAAGTAAGACAAGAATAGAAGTATGTCTAACAACTGGAGAGAAAACATCATTAAAATCAACTCCCTCCACCTGGCTGTAGCCTTTCACTACTAATCGTGCCTTATACTTGGTGTCTTCAACACCAGTGACTCCTTCCTTCTTCTTAAATATCCATTTACATCCGATAATTTTCTTACCATTAGCTGGTTCGACCAATTTCCAGGTGTTATTTTTCTTTAGAGATTCCATCTCTTCATGCATCGCAACGAGCCGTTTGTCTGAATCAGATGAACTGATGGCCTCAGAGTATGAGGTTGGATCGGCGACATCAATGGTTTCTGCAACATTTAATGCATAAGCCAACATATCTTCAAAACCATACCGTTGAGGTGGTTTTATCTGTCTCCTTTGTCTTCCACCAGCTAGTGTGTGATGCTCAGCTTCATAGTGTGTCTCTCCACCTGGAGATGAACTTCCTGGCTGAATAGGATTAGGATTTGCAGATGATGAGGTATCAATCTCAAGCTCCACCTTCTCTTATGCATTCTTCTTTCCTATATCACACTGAACAGGCAATTCTTTTCTAGGGTGAAGCATAGCAGATTCATCAAAAGTAACATCTCTGCTAATCATAAACTTATGGGTATCATGACACCATAAGCGAAAACCCTTAACACCAGAAGCATAACCAAGAAAAATATATTTCTTCGCCCTAGGCTCCAATTTTCCTTCATTTACATGAGCATATGCAGGGCAACCAAATATTCTTAAGTTAGAGTAATCAGGAGGGCTACCTGACCATACCTCTTCAGGTGTCTTAAGTTCAAGTGATCTGTGAGGAAAGCAGTTCACCAAATGACATGCCAAATTGACTGCTTCTGCCCAAAATTCCTTGCCAAGACCTGCGTTAGAAAGCATACATCGAGCTCTTTTTAACAGTGTTCGATTCATCCTCTCTGCGACACCATTCTGCTGTGGTGTCTTTCTCACCATCCGATGTCTGACAATGCCTTCATCTTTGCAGAATTGATTAAACTCTGAATCACAAAACTCAGTACCATTATCTGTTCTGAGTCTCTTGACTAGCTTCCCGGTCTGCTTCTCCAATAAGGTATTCCATTGCTTGAAAATACCAAATACCTCATTCTTGTGCCTGAGAAAATAGACCCAAGTCTTTCTAGAAAAATCATCAATAATCGTTAGCAAGTATCTGGCTCCTCCTTTGGAAATTTCACGAGAAGGCCCCCATAGATCAGAATGAATGTAATCAAGAGTACCTTTGGTTCTGTGAATTGCAGTGTTGAAGCTGACTCTTTTATGCTTTCCAAAGACACAATGCTCACAAAAATCCAGCTTCCCAATCTTTCTTTCAGGCAGAAGACCTCTTTTACTAAGTACAGCTAATCCCTGCTCACTCATATGCCCTAGACGCATATGCCACAACTTGGTAGAGTCTGAATCTGACATGGATGATAAAACTGCTGCAGAGCCTGTAACTGTTGAACCCAATAAGGTGTATAGACTGCCAGACTTCTTTCCTTTCATGAGAACAAGAACACCACGGGAAATTTTCATGTTCCCAGACTCAATCACAGTTTTACAGCCATTGGCATCCAGAATGCCCAAAGAAATAAGATTTTTCTTCAAATCAGGTACATGTCTGACATCAGTCAATGTCCTGACAACTCTATCATGCATCTTGATTTTTACTGTGCCTACACCAGCAGTTTTGCAAGTGGCATTATTGCCCATTAGCACATCTCCACCTTCAACAAAATCATATGTAGAGAACCAATCTCTGTTGGGGCACATATGATAAGAACATCCAGAATCAAGAATCCACTCGTCATTGGATCTGGACTTGTTGGTTGCAAATAGAACATCATCACCTTTTTCTTCTGCTTCATCAGCATCAGCTGTTTCTTCCTTCTGCTTGCCCTTGTCATTTTTCCATTCATTCTTCGTTTTGTTCTGCAGCTTGTAGCATTCCGCTACGATGTGTCCCTTCTTCTTGTAATAATTGCAAGTCAAATTTTTATGCTTTCCTCTTGACTTTGATCTTCTTCTATTCTTGCCACCATCAAAGCCTCTGTCATTAGATCTGCCTCATGCAACAAGATTAGAGCCCTGATCATCAGACTTACTAGACAAAAGTTCATTATCTAATTTCTCCTTACTCATAAGGGAAGATATTACATCATCAAAATTTAATTCTTCCCTACCATAAATTATAATGTCTCTAAAATTTTTATATGAGAGTGGTAATGAACATAATAATAAGAGAGCTTGATCTTTAGACCCAATAATAACTTCAAGATTTTTCAAATCATTAATAATTGAGATAAACTCACTGATATGGGACTTGAGAGAGGAACCTTCCGTCATGTGGAGACCATAAAGGCGTTGCTTCAAAACCAACCTGTTGGCCAAGGATTTAGTCAAGTATAACTCCTCTAGCTTGGCCCATAAGTCTGCAGAAGTCTTCTCTGACAGAACTTGTTGTAAGACATCATTTGAAAGACTCAGTTGGATTACGGATAGAGCCTGGTCATCCAGGTCATCCCAATCTTCATCACTCATGCCGGTAGGCATCTTGGCTTTCCCCAGTAGTGCTTTCTTCAAGCCATTTTGGGTTAGAATGGCTAACATACGAACTTGCATAGACTGAAACTGCTGTTTCCATCAAACTTCTCAATATCAAACTTCATTGTTGACATCTCGATCGAACAAAATGATCCTGAACAAAATTTTACTATTCACAAAATTTACTATTCATGTGAATAGTAAACTCGCAGAAAAACAGATAGAAATTTACCACCTACAAGCTCTGATACCAGTTTGTTAGAAATGGAACGTGACAGGATCATAATTTGATCGAGTAATAATCACAAAACAATAAAGTAAGATAAATATGGAGACAAAAAATTTACGTGGCTCGGCTTAAAGCCTACGTCCATGGGCAGAGGCCAACAGGCAAATTTCACTATAGTGAGAAAATATACAAAGAGTGTTTACAAAATTGGCTTTAGCCAATACACACAATCTCACAATTTCTCTCTTAACTTCTCTTTCACTTGATGATTCTTGATGTTACTTGATGATGGAATGCTTCAAATTGGAATGCCTTTTATAGGCTCACAAAAGTTCCAAAGGACAAACAACAATGAATGCTCATCATTTTGTTGCCCATCATTTTGTTCTCCAATTATACCAAAGTGAACTTTGTCTTCTACTTTGTCTTCCACCATGGCCTAAAGTAGAAGATGTTTTTGACCCACAAACAAAAGCCACAAATTATGCAAGAAGTGGACTCAACTTTAGACAATTTTTGGTCCACCACTAATTCAAGGCATAATTATTCAACATTAAACACGGAGTATATTTTTATTAAAAGAAAAAGAACTTCATATTATAAAATTGATGTATTTTTTTTTTTAAAGAAGGAGAAAATTAATGTAAAGCATTTGTAAATAATGGCTTGATCACCCTATTGTTTACAAATTCATTGTCTTATTTAGAATGCTAATTACACAGTCACTGAAAATAAGAAAAAATAATAACAGTGGTTTGATTACACAATTTTAAGATTTAAAAAAATAGATATATATTGCCTTATAATGTAGAAATTAGTTGAGTACATAATCTTTGAAATAAAAGGATGAAATACATTTATGCTTGACCAAACACACCATAAAAAAAGCAAAAAATAGAGACTCGAGCATCTCTATTCAAATTATAAATGCAATGTCTCATGATACTAGGACACAATTGCACAATTTCTCATTCCACAATAGATCAGGACTTATATTCACATAGTCGATTACTGACAACATTTTCACCACCTTAACTTTAGAACAAGGCAATTTACATAATTTACAAAACACATGAAAAGTTAAAATTACATGTCCATGATTCAACAATTTTTACAAACTAACTATTAAGGACATGACATTAAAATAACATGTTGTGGATGTCATTCACGTGAACCCACCTAAAGAGATAACTCACAAGCTCTCCATAAGAGTTTATAACAAAATTGCTGCTAAGCATTTGGGGAGAAAAATAAAAGAAGGGGATGAGCTAATAAAAAGCCTCGTAACGTTCACTTACCAAGAGTACTCAAATTTTTAAATCTTAATTACCAAGTGTACTCATTAGTAATCTTATTTTGAATCATGCATGGCACTAGATTGTGATGAAAATGTTGCAGCAATACCTATTACAAAATACTGATAATATAATCATCTATAAAATACAAAGCATGGTCAGAATTGGATAAAAGTTGCCACAGATTGTCCTACACTAATCAAGCTTAATGAACACATCAGACAAATAAAATTCACATTCTTAAGATTGATACACTAATATATACATCGTGTATCACTGAAACTAACAACAAAAAACTACTAGGCACTAAAAAAATTTAGTTCCTGTATCCATATATGCATTTTTATATTTGCTAGTGATTTTTTTACCTGCTAAGCTTAATGATTGAATTCACATTTTTCCAGTCCATTATATATATATATTACGTGTCAAAAGGATAAAAATTCATTTAAGAATATTTCTTAAACCAAACAAAACCTATTTTAATTTCATTTAAGAAATCTTTGGAACTAGATACAAAATAAATCATCAAATCCATCTAATCACATTCAATAAATCAAATAAATATAATTTAAACCCAATTGACCCATATGATAAATGATGTCTCCCAAAGTCATTTGTTGAGTCAAGTTCGTGGATTTTCTTAAACAAACCAACAAAAGAAAATGAAAGATCAAATCTTCTTTTTGTTTTCCTCAATTTTCTCAATTCAAACCAATGATCTAAATCATATTTGAAAATTAGATTACAAATAAATCGAAACAAATAAAACTGAAGGCTCACCAATAGAGATTCTTCTGAAAGATCACTGATCCGACTGAGGCTGCATTTATTAGCATTTTCATGAGTGTTCTCATCATCATCAACTTCTCCTGTATCAAATGAGTTTGTGGTATTCATCTATTGGATAAGATTCAAAGAAAACATTGCTTGTATTTCGGTCGCTCCTTTTTGGCTTGTGAGAGTTTTATTTGTATTTGTTGAATTTAAGAGAGGAAGTGAGACCATACAAAGAGAATAATTGTATTGAATTGTGTAATTTACTTACAAGGGAGCTATCATATTTATACAAGCCAATAAGAGAGGCAAAGCTATACACAACCAATGTGGGATATAATACATTAACTATAATACATTAACATCCACCCTCAAACTCAAGGCGGTAAGTGGGAGGTGAACTTGAGTTTGGGAACCAGAGAGTGAAAGTGTCCGGGTGGATGAGCTTTAGTGAAAATGTCAGCTGTTTGATCGGCTGAACTGACGGATTGTAGACGTATTCTGGAGAATGTGATCACGGATGAAGTGGATGTCATTCTCGATATGTTTTGTACGTTCGTGGAAGACATCACTATGAGCGATCTGAATAGCACTCCTGTTGTCACAGTGTAGGATAGTGGCAACAGGAGAAGAGATACCCATGTCAGTGAGTAACCATCGAAGCCAGAGAAGTTCTTGAGTTGCATCAGCCATGGCACGATATTCAGCTTCAATACTGGAGCAAGCAACCACAGTTTGTTTCTTACGACGCCAGGAAATGAGAGAATTGCCCAAAAAAAAACAGTAACCAGTGGTTGAACGTCTGTCGGTGGGGTCTCCGGCCCAATCGGCATCAGAATAGGCTTGTAAAACAGGGGCAGACTATGCTGATAAATAAAGCCCATGAAATAAAGTACCCTTGACATACCGAAGAATGCGAAGAACAGCCGAGTAATGGGTGGTCCGAGGAGGTGACAAGAACCGACTGACCTGATGAACGATATAGGCAATGTCAGGGCGAGTGACAGTAAGATATACAAGACTTCCAACCAGTTGGCGATATAGAGTGGCATCCTAAAGAGGTGAACCATCGAGTGGGGTAAGACTGACATTTGGCTCGAGAGGAGTAGTGGCAGTGGTTGAGTCAGTGATCCCAGCCTTGAAAAGGAGATCCGAGGCATATTTGACCTGAGAGAGAAAAAATCCATCAGAACTAGATGAGACTTCGAGGCCAAGAAAATAGGTGAGCACGTCAAGATCTTTCATCTCGAATTGGCCACTGAGAAACTTTTTGAGTTCAGAAATACCATGTGGATCATCTCCAGTAATAACCATATCATCCACGTACAGTAAAAGAAGGATAATGCTGTTGGCAGTATGGCGGATAAACATAGTCGAATCATGAGCACTCATTGTGAACCCAAACTGATGAATAGTAGTGCTGAATTTGGCAAACCAGGCACGTGGAGCTTGTTTTAAACCATATAAGGCACGACGAAAGCAACAAATTTTGTTTCAAGTGGCATCCAAGCCGGGAGGTGTATGCATATAGACTTCTTCAAGAAGTTCCCCATTCAGAAATGCATTTTTGACATCTATTTGAAATAGATTCCATCTTCGAATGGCGACGACAGCAATGAGTGTACGGACAGATGTGAGCCTCTCCACTGGAGCAAATGTTTCTTCATAGTCAATGCCATATTCCTGAGCAAATCCCTTGGCAACAAGTCGGACTTTATATCGTTCAATAGAGCCATCAAAAAGTGTCTTGATCTTAAACACCCATTTGCACCCAATAGGAGTTTTTCCAGGGGGTAGATCAACAATATTCCATGTATAAGTTTTAGCTAGGGCCTAAAGTTCTTCATCCATTGCTTTCTGCCAAAGAGGATTAGTACTAGCCTCCTTATAGGATTGAGGCTCATGCAGATGAAGTATAGTGAAAAAACAATGATAATCACAATGGTAATCAGCAAGATGAGAAGGGGGTGAGTTACTCTGGTAGATCTGCGTGGGAGATCTAGAGGATGGCTCTCAGAGGGAGTCGGTGCAGACTCATTAGATATAAGAATATCCTCGGGCATGACCGATTGAGTCAGAGAGGTGAGGTCAGCTGATGGTTCTAGAGCTGGAGCTGGGTCTGGAGAGGTAGGATCAGCTGGTGGTTCTGGAACGGAAGGAGTGATATCAGTTGGTGATTCTGAGGTGGACTCAACAGTACCTGAAACTGGATTCTCAGAAAATAACTTAATAGATGGATCAGTAAAAAATCTGGAGTTAGTAATGGTTGATATGTCAAATGACCGTAAGGAAGAGAACATTTGATGTTCCTAAAAAATGACATGATGAGAGATACGAAGAGTTTTAGAAATAGGATCCCAGCATCGATACCCCTTATGTTCAATACCATATCCAATGAAACAACACAGATGAGCCATTGGTTGTAATTTGTTGTGGTCATGTGGTTTAAGAAGAACAAAACAAGCGCAACCAAAGACTCTGAGGTTAGAGTAATCAGGAGGTTTACCGAAAAGGCGCTCGAATAGAGGTTGATTTTGGATTGTAGTAGAAGGGACACGATTGATTGTGTATACTGCGGTGAAGGCAGCATCACCCTAGAAACATTCAGGACATGATGACAAAATGAGTAGAGCACGAACAGTGTCAAGAATATGTCGATGTTTGCGTTCGGCTCGTCTATTTTGTTGGGAGGTTTCAGGGCACGAGCGGTGGGGCAGCGTGCCATTTTTGTGAAGTAGGTTTAGAAAAGCACGGTCTTTATATTCCATTGCATTATCTGAATGAAAAATTTTGATATTCCGGGAGAATTGAGTTTGAACCATAGAAGAAAAATCAGAATATATTTGAAAGAGTTCAGATCTGCTTTTCATAAGAAACAACCAAGTATAACGAGAATAGTCATCCACAAATATAACAAAATAACGAGCACCACTCATTGATGCATGAGGAGAAGGCCCACAAACGTCAGAATATACTAAATCAAAAGGTGCAAGAAAAATGGACTGACTCTCATTAAAAGGTAAAGCTGATTGTTTTTCAAGTTGACAATGAATACAATGAAAAGACTCATGTTGAAGTGAACCTAACTGACCACTAGAAATAAGAGAACGTAGAGGGCTAGATGAAGTGTGACCTAACCGAGAGTGCCACAATTCCACAGGTGAGAGTTCTGGGATGGATGTAGCTGATTGATTTGGTGATGGTGAGGATGGGACTTGGAGATGAGTGAGCTCAAAGAGGCGTCCAACTTTACGGCCGGTTCCAAGGAGTTTTCCTGTCCGAGGGTCCTGCACACGACAACCAGTAGAAGAAAAATGCACATCAAGTCCAAGATCACATAGTTGTCCAACAGATATAAGGTTAAGCGTAAGATTAGGAACCAAATATGTATCAGGGAGAGACAAATGAGAACTATCAACATGTCCAGTATAGCTGACCAGCATATTTGATCCATTGGCAGTGTGAATAGTAAGTGCATGCTCATCACGGGTTTTAGAGGAAAAAATAGAGGCATCAAAAGTCATGTGATTGAAACAAGCAGAATCGAAATACCATCGGGATGTACCTGGTGTAGTTGACATGGCTATATTGTTACCGATTTTATTTAGAGCCTCGGTAAGAACGGTACAGAAACCACTCCAATCAGGTGGAGAGTTGGATGAAGTTGGTGTAGCATAAGTGGTTACAGCAGCAGTATTCTTTGGCTTGGAATATGACCGATTGTATGAGCCTCGAGAGCGATATTGGTTCCCATTTGACTGATTTCCAGATGAAAGTTTAGGGCAGTCTGCAAGATAGTGACCCGGTTCTCTACAGACTTTACATAGGCGAGAAGGACATTTGAGCAATTCATGCCCTTGTGAATGACAATACTTGCAATATAAGGGTTTCTGGTGTGTGCTCTGTCGGTAGGGTAAGTTTGATTTAGCTATAGGAGCAAAGAGGAAGGTGAACCTCCAAGAAACCGATGATGTTGCGGTCAACTGATGATGTGGCGGTCAACTGATGATGTGGCAATCAATGAGTAACGTGGCGCTGACATGTCGTTGATGTGGTGCTGTTGTGGCAGCAGCGTGTCTGAAACAAGAACGGTAATGAAGATGACATCAACGGGTAATGTGGCACTGTCAACTGATGATGTGGCGATCAACGAGTAACGTGGCGCTGACGTGTCGTTGATGTGGTGCTGACGTGGCGACAGCGTGTCTGAAACAGGAGCAGCAGCGGAGATGATGTCAACGGGTGATGTGGCACTGATGTGGCAGCGGAGGTGATGTCAACGGGTGATGTGGCATTGAGGTGGCAGTGAGGTGGCGCTGATGTGGCTTTTAGGGCTGATGTAGCAGCAGCGTTTCTGAAACAGAAGCGGCAGCGGAGATGATGTCGATGGAGAATGAGACTCCGACTATAGTGATGACCCGACAGGTATGAAAATGATATGTTAGAAGTTTTTCTGATGTGAAGGATCCACTAATAGTGGCAATCACAGAGCATACTCAACTCTTAATATACCGAGAATTTTTTATGTGAAGGATCCACTAATAGTGGCAATTACAGAGCATACTCAACTCTTAAAATACCGAGAACCATTATGGCTCTGATACCATGTTGAACTTAAGAAAGGAAGTGAGACAATACAAAGAGAAGAATTGTATTGAATGGTGTAATTTACTTACAAGGGAGCTATCATATTTATACAAGCCAATAGGAGAGGCAAAGCTATACACAACTAATGTGGGATATAATACATTAACAATATTTAATCCAGTTCCGATTCTCAGAGACCTAGAATAGTGGAATAACAAGAACAAGCCAATCCATGAAACTACTGCCCTTGTACCCCAATACCAGGTCATGATAAGGACTTGCCTGCCCAATCTATAAATGCAATGTCTCTTAATTCTAGGACACAATTGCACAATTTCAATTCCTAAACACATCAGGACTTATATTCACATAATCAATTATAGAAAACATTTTCACCATCTTAACTTAAGCACAAGACACTTTACATAATTTATCGAAACACATGAAAAGTTAAAATTACATTGCCATGATTCAACAATTTCCCCAAACTAACTATTAAGGACTTGACATTAAAAATAACATTTTTGTGGATGTCATCCACATGACCCACCTAAAGATATGACAACTCACAGACTCTCAACAAGAGCTTATCACAAAATCCCTGCTAAGCACTTGAGGGGAAAAGTAAAAGAAAGGGGTTGAGCTAAAATGCATAATGATTTCATTTACCAAGAGTACTCGACTTTTTAAATCTTAATTACCGAATCTTATCATATAATTGGTTTTATAGTTATTTCTTTACCATATATATATATATATATATATATATATATATATATATATATATATATATATAGACACACACACACACATATTCCCACATGTGAATGTCTATCTTTATCAACTTAACTCCTACTCAGATACTTAAGGGATGTCAAGCAAACTTATAAGTTATC
This sequence comes from Bretschneidera sinensis, assembly GCA_023935145.1. Taxonomy (NCBI): domain Eukaryota; kingdom Viridiplantae; phylum Streptophyta; class Magnoliopsida; order Brassicales; family Akaniaceae; genus Bretschneidera; species Bretschneidera sinensis. The sequence goes on along the minus strand of CM043697.1, from coordinate 96,754,895 downwards.
TCACATCATCAATTACAAACAATCGTACACATGCCATACCACCACAACATTTTAATTTACATCACATCATCCATTACGATTCACTTTCACAGATTTGCACCTCACAATACCAGTCTCAATCCACACATTCTCATCACAAGATAACGCACGTGCACAACATCATTCCACACAATCATCCAATCACAACTATTAATATTGTCATATCTAGGAACCACATCGTTTAAAGTAAGTTAAAAGAATTTTTATAGAGGTTGAAAGAATTTAATCAGTAATTACGTTGATTTGTTTTTTAGCATATATAAATCACATTTGATTTGCTTATTTTGAAGGAAAGTACATATTGACAACCATGAAAAATAACAAAAAATTAAACAAATTGTAAATATATATTTATATAAAATACAAAAAGAAACAAATAGTTTTACAATTTAACACATCAGCGTAGTGAAAATAAAAATCAACTTTCCATAATCAAGTATCCACTAGACATCCCAATACAGAAGAATTTACTAGTACAGCGAGGCAGCTTAGTCTCGTATCTCCTGCCATCAGATATGTTGAAGAAGTAACAAGCTCTTTTCCACGTGATGCTATTGGTCGCCGGGTAACAGTGATAACTTTGCAACACTTAACCTAACCCAACGATACTCAATGAAGGCTATGGTCATCATGCATGCTAGATGGATCCTCAACAAGGAAACTAACGTTGATAAGTCTGTTCCTATGGTAAACATTAAATCCCTGAACATCAATGTGATACCGTGTATCCTTCACAAACCCAAGCATCACAGTTGCAAATCTGTTAAAAACACAATTTGATAGAATCGCATTATTGCAAGTTTGAAGGAAACAACAAATTAAAATTTATAGACTATTACATTTGGATTTTGCTTTCCCTCAGCAACAAGCATAGGTTTGTAAGTCTCCTCCTGAGTTAGCATCATGTCATTCACTATGTTATGATGTTCGACATCTTTCCTACACATAATTATTCTGAAGTTGCATGGAAGCTTGAGATAGAGAATTGATGCATAGCTCTAACATGGATGAAACAAATGCAGAATTAAGAAATATAATAGGATTCTGAATATATGCAAAAAGATAGCTTCTTAAGCAAGAAAAAAGAATGTGATTGCTCTTAAGAATCAATGGACAGTTAGCTTAAAAAACGAGGTGCAATATAAATGCTACAAACAATCCTGACTCATTTTAAATCACTATTCCATGAATTTTTTTTATTAGAGAGACACTAAAGAAAATAAATGAAAAAATAAAAGCATGTTGATACGAATAGCTCAAGGAGGTTTTTCCAGTAAAACAAAAAACTAAATATGAATAGTTATAAGAAGAGATATGTTTTCAATTTGTTGAATATGAAGAGAAATGTGGTTCTTCTAAACTAAAGATAAATTAAATAAAATTAGGCGTCACCATGTGAAAGAAGTCCCTCACCACAAAGCTAATTTGTTTGTATACTCCGTCAGTAAGGCTCAACTTAAAGATAAAGACCTCAAATTGGGCCAAAATATGGAATTGCTAGAGGACAGAAATAGAATGGCAATATGTGAACACTAGCTCTCGTACTCATAAAATATAATATTAGAACAACAGTACGCCAGGAAAATGGTGATGTTGATAGAATAACAGTACTCAAACAATCTAAACTTAGTTGTTTGATAATGCTTTCTCAATAGAGAATGATAGAGAAAATATAACATTACAAGAAAACTCATTAATGTGATTACACTTATAGTTTTACCTTAGATCTCTTTGTTTAGAAAAGAGAATGTTTATGCTTCCACTCATACGTTTTGGTAAGATTGGTACACTAATCTATATAACAATAAAAAACTACGAAGCACTATAAAAAAATTTCAATTTCGGCATCCATCTATGTTGTTATTAGCTAAAGAGCTTTTCACTTGTTAAGCTTAAGGATTTAATTTACATTTTTACAGCTTCACGCCTAAAGGAGAAAAATTCATGTAAGAATATTTCTTAAACCAAACAAAACCTATATTAATTTTATTTAAGAAATCTTTGGAGCTAGATACAAAATAAATCACCAAATCTATCTAATCACATTCAAAAAATGAAATAAATATAATTGAAACCCAATTGATCAAGATGATAAATGATGTTTCTTAAGTCCTTTGTTGAGTCAAGTTCATGGAATTTCGTAAACAAATCAACAAAAGAACATAAAAGATCAAATCTCTTCTCTTTTGTTTTCCTCGATTTTCTCATCAATCAAACGAAATTCAATCAAATGATCTAAATCATATTTAAAAACTATAAATTAGGAAAAATGATAAAAAATAAAATTGAAGGCTCATCAATAAAAATTCTTCTGATAGATCATTAATCCGATTGAGACTGTCTACATTAATATTTTCGTAAGTGCTTTCATCATCATCCTCATCTTTTCCTGTATCTTGTTGTTTGGTATCTATGTTTGTAGGATTCATATGTCGGCAAAGATTCAGTGGAATGATTGCCCGTACTTTCGTCGCTCCACTTTGGCTTGTATTTTGGTAACCAAAAATATCGCTATATAGTAGTAGTAGGTGTTTAAGGGCAAACAAAACCAGGGCAAACAAAACCAGCTCAAATGATGATGTCTTAGCCAATGAGTCTAACGCCTCAATAAAAATCAAATATAATAATAATATATTTCATTATTTTATTTATGGTCATGTTTTTTTTTATTTTTTTATATGGGAGTTTTTTCTTTAAATATGATTGTTTTAATCTTATTTTTTTAAATTGAATTGTTTTTATCACATTATCAACTGTAAATTGAATAAATTGCATCAATGGCCTTTGTAATTTAATATAAAGTTCAAATTAAAATTCAAATCTTTAAATAATGTTAGTTCTCCAAAATTCTTTTATCTCGTTTTTGTCTTTCAAACAACTTCCACAGGTCCTTTTTTTGGCTTTTTTTCTTTCCTTGAAATTTTAGAAATGGTTTCCTGCAAATGACTTCGAGAGAAATGAAAGAACACCCAAGAAAAAAAAAAGACAAATCAATTTGAATATCAGCTAATATGGCTATACTTGGAAAATCAATGGCAAAAACAAATGATCAATTTACGTTGATCTCAAGGCCTTTGTATATGAAGCTTATGCTTGTTCGGTTCGGTGCTGCAATCATGGTACCCAAATCTAGAAAACTATAATTGTTGCTCGAGGATTCTAAATATTTTTTCCTGATATATTTGATTATTAACCATAAATCATTTAAAAATTAACTTATTATAAAAATGTCAAACTACAGAAACTGTTACTATAATTTATTCATTTTGCATTTGATGATGTGGTAAAAACAACTTCATTTAAAGAAATAAGGTTAAAACAATCATATTTAAAGAATTAAATTTTTTAAGAGCCTCGCATTAACTAGGAAAAAACTCAATTTTATAAATGCAACCCTACCAAAAATAACTAATATAGTAATATCTAGAAACCACATCGTTTAAAGAAAGTTAAAAGAATTTTATAAAGAGATTGAAAGAATTTAATCAGGAATTACGTTGATTCCTTTCTTAGCATATATAAATCAAATTAAATATTTTTACCAAATATATCACAGATTTTTTAAGCAAAAATACATTAAATTCATGATTTGAGTTGTTTATTTTTAAGAAAGTATAGTACATATTGACAACCATGAAAATTGACCCAAAAAAAAATTAAACAAATTGAAAATATATATTTACATAAAATACCCACTAGACATCCCAATACAGAATTTGCCAGCAACGCAAGGCAGCTTAGTCTCATATATCCTGCCACCAGATGTGTTGAAGAAGAAACAACCTCTCTAACCACGTGATGCTATGACAACAAGAGATACAGATGCCAGAAAATCCTTCTTAGAGGCCACAAATAATGAACTTCCCACAATGTGATGGCAGCCTTAAAGCTCCACATTTGTAGATAATCAGTTTCTTCAACTTAAAAGCTAAAATACCTAGAATCTTCTGTGAGGACAGATCGCAACTAAAAAGGAGCAAGAATTAGAGACGGAATCCACCAAATGGACTGACGAAGCAAATCCTGGAAAAAAAATATTTTTTCCTTGGATAATATCAACTGAAAACTTTTTAGTTTTGCCAAAAAGTAGAGTAGAGCATGAGATTGGGTTGGGTTCTCAAAAAGTAGGGTAAGGTAGAGACATTACATTCATGATTTGGATCATAAACAGCTATATCCTTGTGCTGTGTGCCAGTGAATTACACCTCCAATCACAGTGCTGCCCATCCAAAGACTCAGCGATAAAGTTGATGAGCAAGTGAGTGTGGAACAACTCCATGGACTGCTCTTTGAAAAGAAAGTTTCAATGCAGACAGTGTTGACTTCATCGAGCCTACGTTCACATTTTGCAAGAATCACCTTGTAGTAGATATCATCTGGACAGTCCTCAACAATGAATGCCATGCACAACACTTGAAAGTGCACTCGAGGACGAGGGAGTTTGTACTGTTTCTGGGTGATAGGATTCCACACATAGTAGGTCTTTGGGTGGCAGCCACAAAGAAGAACTCCATTGGAGGAGTCAATGAAGTAACCGGGCTTTTTGAGGATCCCAGAAAACTTCAGATCATCACTCTCTTTACATGTCGACAATAATGGAAGAGCAGGTTCCTTACCGGGGCGACGAAAGCTGTCTTTTCGTCTTCGAAGGTACAAGGAATTGCATACGAAAAAGTACTATTGGAAAAGATAGAATCCCACTAAATAACTTTGTTTCTATTTCATAAGAGTTAGTTTTCTTACTTATCTAATCTCTCAATTATTTAGTTTTCTTATTTATCTAATCTCTCAATTATCTCCTTGTAATTAGCTGAGATTATTCTGTACTCGAGGACGAGGGAGTTTGTACTGTTTCTGGGTGATAGGATTCCACATATAGTAGGTCTTTGGGTGGCAGCCACAAAGAAGAACTCCATTGGAGGAGTCAATGAAGTAACCGGGCTTTTTGAGGATCCCAGAAAACTTCAGATCATCACTCTCTTTACATGTCGACAATAATGGAAGAGCAGGTTCATTGCCGGGGCGACGAAATTTGTCTTTTCGTCTTCGAAGGTACAAGGAATTACATACGAAAAAGTACTGTTGGAAAAGATAGAATCTCACTAAATAACTTTGTTTCTATTTTCTAGGAGTTAGTTTTCTTATTTATCTCATCTCTCAATTATCTCCTTGTAATTAGCTAAGATTATTCTGTACATATAGCCCAAAAAGGCCTCATATTCAATATATCAGATATTCATTTTTTTCTGAAAGTTTACATGGTATCTGAGCTTTAGGGTTTTTTCTGGAAATTCCAAAGCCTTCATCGCTTCATCTGTTTTAGCCTTCATAGCTGACCATCCTTTATCGCAAATTTTTTGTTCCTTCTAATCTTGCCTTCTTCTCCATCATTAACCCACCATGGCTGGAAACACCACCTTGCTCACAGAAGTTCCCAATCATCCGATTTTAGGTGATCTGCAGAATATTCAAGCAGTGTACAGGCTGAATGAGAAGAATTATATGAAGTGGTCCCAATTATCCGCACGTATTTGAAGGGCAATGGAAAAATAAGTCATCTTCTGGGCATAGGACCGAAGGAGGGAGATCCCAAATTCGCAGCGCGAGATGAAGCAGATTCCATGATAATGTTTTGGTTATGGAATTCTATGACTCCTAAGATCAGCGACACTTGCATGCTCCTATCCATGGTGAAGGAAATTTGGGATGCTGTTCTACAGATGTATTCAAGAGCTCGTGATGCGGCTTAGGTGTATGAGATCAAAGTCAAGACCGCTGAAATGAAACAAGGTAGCAAAATTGTCACTGAGTATACAAACACACTTAAGAATCTATGGCAAGAGCTGGACCATTATCGCTGTTTCGAGACCAAATGTCCAGAAGATGTAGCAACCTTGAAGAATTTCATCGAAAAAGATCGAGTTTATGACTTTCTTGCAAGACTTAATGCTGAACTTGATCAAGTAAGGGTGCAGACAATCGGCAAAAAAGAGATAGCCTCTCTAAATGAAACCATCTCTCTGATTCAGGCAGAGGAGAGTCGAAGAGGAGTGATGCTCGAACCCCAAGCTCCTGAAGGTTCTGCTATGGCAACAAAAACAGACGTGAAGACGGATGGAAAGACAGATCTGTCTCGATCCTCAAACCCGGATAGCCGGGATACTCTCTTGTGCACTTATTGCAAGAAACCGAGACACACCAGAGAGAGCTACTGGAAATTGAATGGAAAACCACCGAGCAAGGAGGACAACGTAATCTAAGACAACAGTGGAATCAGTCCTATTTCACCAGGAATCAACCAGGTTCAAACCAAGGTATGCTTAATATAGAGGAGGTAGAGAAGCTAAGGGGACTTCTGCGATCGCTGAAAAAACCTAGTGGTTCATACTCTCTTGTATTCTCAGGTAAGTTCTCATTTTCTCAAGGACTAAATGTCTCAGATGAAACTATAAGGAATTTACGGGTCATTGACTCAGGAGCCATAGACCATATGACTCATTCTTCACTAAATTTTAGCACATACTATCCATGTCCTAGCAATCGAAAAATTGCAGTTGTTGATGTTTTTTAAACTACTGTAGCTGGTCTAGGAGATATTCACATCAGTCATTCTCTTACTTTAAAAAATGTTCTTCATGTCCCAAAGTTGTCCACAAACTTAATATCCATTCAAAAGCTTACACATGATATGAATTGTAATATACTTTTCAATCCTTCTCAATGAGTTTTTCAGGACCAGGTTTCGGGGAAGAAGATTGGACTTGCTAAGGAGAGAAATGGGCTCTACTATCTTGACGAACCAAACAAGTCACATATGGTCAAAAATAATTTATCTTTGTCATTTCTATCATCATCCAATAAAGACACCATTTGGCTCCACCATTTTAGCCTAGGTCATCCATCTTTTGGAATCTTGAAAACTATGTTTCCTACTTTGTTTAGAGGTCTAGGTGCTGAACAATTTCATTGTAATATATGTGAGTTTGCGGAGCATAAACGTGTACCTTTTCCAATAAGCAATAATAAAAGCTCAGTTCCATTTTATTTGATTCACAATGATATATGGGGACCTTCTATAGTTCCAAATGTGTCTCATTCTCGTTGGTTTGTCTCTTTCATTGACGATTGTACTAAGGTTTCTTGGATATTTCTTCTTAAACATAAATTAGATGTAAGCAGTGTAATCTCAAACTTCCACAACATGATTCAAAACCAATTTGGGGTAAAAATCAAAAGATTCCAATCAGACATTGCAATGGATTATTTTAATGAAGTTCTATCTCCATATTTTCAAAAAGAGGGAATCATCCATGAATCCTCTTGCGTTGATACTCCATAACAAAACGGAGTGGCAGAGAGAAAAAATGGTCAATTGCTAGCCACAACCTGAGCCTTTCTATTTCACCAAAATGTTCCAAAACACTATTAGGGGAAAGCCGTATTCACAGCTGCTTATATGATTAATTGTCTACATTTTCGGGTGCTAAGACTTAAGTCACCAATGGAAACAATGTCCCAATTCTATCCCGACCTTCGTACAACAAATAACCTTACTCCAAGAATCTTTGAATGCACTGCCTTTGTTCATGTTCATAGTCGAAACAGAGGAAAATTATATCCAATGGCTCTTAAGTGTGTGTTTATAAGTTATTCGTCCACCCAGAAAGGATACAAATGCTACCATCCACCTACACATAAATTCTTTGTCTCCATAGATGTCACTTTTGAGGAAATAAAACCATACTTTAGCCAGCCTTATCTTCAGGGGGAGACTTCATTTAGTGAAGATAATGATAGAGATCTGTTTCTGCTCGATTTACCTACTAGTAAGTCGGTTGTGTCCACTGGATCAGCCCCATCTGATCTAATTCTAGCCAAACCAACTCCAACTGACCCACCTGTATCGGCCGAACCATTCCAGCCAGTGTCAACATCAGCCCCATCTGATCTAATTATAGCCGAACCAGCTCCAGCTGACCCACCTGTATCGGCCAAACCATTCCAACTGGTGTCAACACTCACACCTGCCCACACTGGGCCCGTTGTGGGCGGGTCCATGAGATATGTACATGGCTCTATGTGATTTGTACAGGTTTATTCAAGGAGAAGAGACTCGGATCCTAATCCTATGCAAGTCTAAGCTTCAACTCCTAATCTTGAGAATGAGGTAAATACAATTTCTTACTAATCTCAATTAACACCAGATCATGATCTCCCAATTGCTATTAGGAAAGGCACAAGAGAATGCATAAAACACTCATTGTATCCTTTGGTAAAATTCATCTCTTTTGAGAAATTCTTACCCTTATATAGAACTTTTCTAGTCAGTTTAAACTCTATTCATATTCCTGATACTTTATCTGAGGCATTATCTAATAAGAATTGAAGAAATGCCATAAGTGAAAAAATGCAGGCACTAGAGAAGAACCGAACGTGGAAAATAGTTGACTTACCACCTGGAAGGAAGGATGTGGGCTACAAGTGGGTGTTTACCGTAAAATACAAGTCAGATGGCTCTCTTGAACGATACAAAGTCAGACTTGTGGCGAAAAGATACACACAGACCTATGGTGTGAACTATCAAGAGACATTTGCTTCAGTAGCTAAGATAATCCCGGTGAGAGTTTTGTTGTCATTGGCTACTAATTTCAATTGGTATTTGGAGCAATTTGATGTAAAAATTCCTTTCTTCACGGTGAATTAGAAGATGAGATACACATGGACATTCCTCCAGGATATGAGCAGCAACTAAGAGGCAACAAAGTCTGCAAGCTAAGGAAGGCGCTCTACGGCCTAAAACAATCTCCATGAGCTTGGTTCGGAAGATTCACCAAAGTGATGCTAGCCACCGGATACAAGAAAAGTTAGGGAGATCATACACTTTTCATAAAACACTCGGATGCAGAAGGAATAACGACCCTTTTGGTGTACGTCAATGACATAATAGTCACAGGAAACGATAAGAAGGAGAATGAAGCTCTATAAAGATGTCTTGTCAGTGAATTTGAGATAAAAGAACTTGGGAGGTTGAAATACTTTCTAGGAATTGAAGTAGCTCATTCTAGAGAAGGAATCTTTATCTCACAACAAAAATATGTGACAGATCTCCTTAAGGAAACATGAAAGTCGGCATGTAAACCAATTTCCACACCGATTGAATAGAATTATAGACTTGGAGAAGCAAAAGATGATCTAGCCATGGACAAGGAGAGGTACCAGAGACTGGTTGGGAAGCTCATATACCTTACCCACACACGGCCAGACATTGCTTATGCCGTGAGTGTTGTCAGCCAATTTATGCACAGCTCGAGAGAAGTTCCTCTACAAGCTGTCCATCGCATACTACATTACCTAAAGGCTAATTCAGGACAAGGGATTCTATTTAGAAGAAACACGGGGTTAGTCCTTGAGGCGTATACAGATGTTGACTATGCAGGTTCACTGGTTGATAGAAGGTCCACGATAGGCTATTGCACTTTCCTAGGAGGCAATCTTGTAACATGGAGGAGTAAGAAGCAGAATGTAGTGGCAAGATTAAGTGTCAAAGTAGAGTTTCGGGCGATGGCGCAAGAAGTTTGTGAATTACTGTGGCTCAAAATAATTTTGGAAGTCTTAAAGATTAAGTGGGATGGACGTATGAGGCTATTTTGTGACAGCAAGTCGGCCATCAACATTGCTTATAATCCCGTTCAGCATGACCGGACAAAGCATATTGAGGTAGATAAACATTTCATAAAAGAGAAGCTGGACAACGGATTAATCTCAACACAGTACGTCCAATTCAAAAGGACTGAACAGTGAAGCATTCCAATGACTTATATACAAATTGGGAATGAAGGATGCATATTCACCAGCTTGAGAGAGAGTGTTGGAAAAGATAGAATCCCACTAAATAACTTTGTTTCTATTTTCTAGGAGTTAGTTTTATTATTTATCTCATCCCTCAATTATCTCCTTGTAATTAGCTAAGATTGTTCTGTACATATAAACGAAAAAGATCTCATATTCAATACATCAGATATTTATTTTTTTTTTTATGAAAGTTTACAAGTACAGTAGGTGAAAACTTGCTTTCCATCAACTTAGGTAACTATGATGAAAATTAGGGCCACAAATAAAGTAAAGCCACCTCTTAGATACAAGGTGAGTTTGAAAATAGATTCAGGTGCAATCGAAGGAGAATATCACAGAAGACATCATCATTACTCAATGCAGCATGAACACCATGGTGAGTCATTCTTTGACACATTGTCTAGAAGATAATAACCTGCTAAAAGGGCATGTACCACTCTATCAACACTACAGCTGAACAACGTTAAAAATGCTTCAAAGATCATTATAATTTGTTCGAGCACCTAAATTGAATGATTATAACAAACTTAATCTTAATTTATCACACATAAATGACTTGAAAACAGTAGAGTATCAGCACAAACAATTTCGACAGCCTATCCTTTGGACATTATGCTAAACGGTACCTATGGACTAAAAGGGCTATATCATTTTAGAGTCCAATGCCCTTCATAAATTAGCTTCTTATCTAGCTTTAGAAAAATGGTTAAAACATTAATGTATAAATGACGAGAACTATACTTGACAATGTGCATTAATCGAAAGGGTCATCTTACAATGACACAACATAGAAAAAAGGATTAAGGTCCAAACTTTATCACTTGTTGTGGCAACTGAAGAAAAAAATTCCACATCTGAAAAGGTAAAATTCCTACTCCATGACAACAAATCCCTACAACATTTACTAACACAATCTCGATCAGGATGATAACATTTACAAGGGGCTTAATCTTGACCATTCCTTATAACCTCACCATGAGTTATTGCAACATTAAACCGGACAAATATGGATCATTGTTTAAGCAAAATCAAGCTAGTTTATCTTTAATAAAGGGCTTCTCAATACCTGCCTTACCTTTCTAATTTATTTCCGAAATCGAAGGATAAAAATTCTACACCAATTATGCATAACACGAAATTATCTGACGATGATGATAATGATGATAAATAATAAGATGAAGAAGATCATACTAGAAAAAAAAAAAATCAAAGAAAGAAAATATCAGATAGCCCCTGAATTCGCACTTAGGAAAACAGCAAAACTGGTCTTCTTCAGTTGAGGTCAAACCTTCTAAAGACTAGGATTGTTGATTTTTTATTTTTTTTCTCCCTTTATCTTGGGTGTAAATATTTGTATCTTGGCTGTCGGTAAGAGAAAGAGATAGTTGTCGCCAGGTATGACTAAGGTGGTAGTTTCAAGGAGGGCCAAGATAAAGATAGTGATAAGAAAAATGTGGTCTAGGGTTTATTCATCAACTCCTTTCTGTTATTCTTATCTAATATGCATTAATATTTTTGGTATTACCTTAATATGTTGATTTGTTTTGCTTCTTTTGTGGACTTTGCTTTTAACATAGAAAATGAAAATTGATTTTATCAGTATTTCAAAGAAAGATGTAAAACAAAATATTTATCTTACAAGACGTGAGGTTTAAAGCAAGATATTTACCCTACATGAGGTGTACATAACTATACATAGAGATAAAATTGTTCAAAAATAATATAGGCTGTGCGGAAAATAAAAGTAATTAATATATATATATATTTTTTTTTCCTACTGGATATTGTTCACGCATAAATAAGTTACCTCTTCAAGTTTCTTATAGATTGATAGAGTTTTATTGTTACAGATTTAGAGTATTTCATTTTATGCCATTCTACTCTACTTAAAACTGATTCCACCCAAGTCGTATTTGACCTTCCACTTCCCCTTCTAATATGGTCATCTTCCATCAAATCACATCTTTTGCATGTCTCAGTTTTATATAACCTAAACCATCTTAAACACATTTCCCTAACTTTATGCTCTATTGATGTGCATGATGCTCATCCTCATTTCTTGTGGCGAACCGAACCGACCACTCTTTCACTATTTATTATTTAGAAGTTAAACCATTAGTAAAATGCAAACTTTTATCTTTCTCATGAGAAAAAATTAAAAAAAAATATCACCACTCTTTCACTGTTTACTATTTAAAGTACAAATATTACCATGCTAAATTCAATAAATTCTAAAAGCACGTGGCAAATAACATTTTGAAAAGTTTTACTAAAAGTCAACCTACTTCAAAGTACACTTAAAACTTTCTTGACCTTTTAGCGGGGCATAGAACAAAAAACTACCAAACCTCATATAGTAATACAATAACTTCACATTTCACCCAACAGGCCAACATGGCATTTTTCTCAAGGTTTGACTTAGTTCATAAAATAGTGCAAATTTTTTATGCAAGTTATCAGTTATGTAATAAATTGATAATTGCAAGCATATAATTAGCTTGGGAAAAAAAAAATTCCAAAATGGAAAAAATAATTGAATAAATTAAAACTGCACCCACAAGAACCAAAATAGAAAGTCATTTCCTTCGAAAAAAGATGAATAAGACAATTTCTATTTGTTGGTAACTTGGTAGAAATAGTAAAACTAAGTTTATAAGTGCTATAAATCCAAGTAGTTACATGCATGGCCATGGTTAAGTTCCAGTGTTATATATATTTTTCTGATAAAAACAGCATCAATTATCATAAACATCGAAACTGGATAAAAGGGGGGAAAACAATAACCTCAAAGGAGAAGAGCTGATTCACACACACTGGATTCAAGCTTAGAAAAACTTATTTCTGGAAAGAAAAAAAAAAGAACAAAAAGCATAAGCCTAATTCCGCAAAGTGAAAAAGAGAGAGAGAGGAGAATACACCCCAAACAGTGTCTATTTACACTAATAACGCCTATACAATTATGTACTACTATAATTATTGCTTAAGAAGCTAATGATTTCATTGTTGAAAGACTTTTGAGTCAGATCGATCACTCGTCTGGTTCACCCACCTGTTGTCATCAATTGATATCTTAGAATTAATCTATTTCATCATAAGAAAAATGGATGTCAACCTCATTTATGGTCAAAAGTAACATTAGTTTTGTTGGGGAAATTACGCAGATTTCCCTATAAACCAGATTAGTGAGAATGCGAAATAACAGCGGAAATAACACACACATAAATTTGATAACGGAGTTTGGCCAAATGTGCCTACATCTCCGGACCTGCTGCAAATCGTTTTTACTAAAGGGATAAAATATACAAAGTGTTTACAACACTTACAACTCACAACCCACACCCAATTGTATTTTGTATGAGACACTTATATCTCTCACAATATTTTCTCGTAAGCTTTTCTCTCAAGCTCTCTCTTCTCTAATTGGTGTCTTACAAATGAAAGCCGAAGAGTATTTATAGGCTTTCAAAAAGATAGATGCTGGTGGAGTTTAGGTAAAGCGTTATGGAGCATTTATGGTGCCGTCCCCTACCTATGGAGCATTTACGGAGCTTTTATGGTGCTGCCCCTTACCTATGGAGCATTCATGGAGCATTTATGGTGCTGCCTCTTACCTGCCGCCCCCCTACCTTAACAATCTCCTACTTGAAGACCAATTTCAATCTGTCTTCACACCTTGATCTATGCAGCAGATCTTTCCGATCTTGTTACTCTTGCAGGCCAACTGAAACTGGTGTTGAACACAACTTCAGTTTGTGGATAGCCACCGTCTTTGTCAATATATCCTCTTTCACCTGGTACACCCATTTGTTGTGAAGTGCCTTCTTCCCAATGGGTAGCTCAACTAGTTCCCATGTCTGGTTGGAGATCAGAGACTTCATCTTTTCTTTTATGGAAAGCTCCCACTTGCTAGCATCTCCCGTCTGACTAGCTTCATCATAGTATTCAGACTCTCCTCCATCAGTCAACAACAAATAATTCATGTATCTCCTGTTAGGCACATGAGGCTGAGAAGATCTTTTCAATACAGGAGCTGGAGTAGGAGGCTGCGGTGTGTCGGACTGTTGCACATTGCTCTGTCCAACAAGTTCCTCTAGCGAAGAACTTGCTACAATCGGCTCCATCATGGGACTATCTGGGACATCATCTACATCTACATCTACAAATACTGGCCCACTCTGCTCTGAGTTGCTGGCGTCAGTTTTATGCCTCTCCTTGTACATCACTCTTTCATTGAAAATCACATCTCTACTGCGGATCACCTTTTTGTTTTCGTCATCCTAAATGTGGTAGCCAAACTCATCATCGCCATAGCTGATGAAGGTGCATTTCTTGGATTTAGGATCAAGCTTATTCCTGCCTTGATCACTAATATGCACATATGCTACACAACCGAAGACTTTTAGATGTTATAGTTTTACCTCTTTTCCGCTCCATACCTCATCTGGTACTCTATGCTCCAATGCAACTGATGGGCCTCGGTTGATCAAGTAAGCTGCTGTGTTGACTGCTTCTGCCCAGAACTGCTTTGATAGACCTGACCGTATACGAATGCTTCTGGCTCTTTCTGTCAACGTTCAGTTCATACGCTCAGCTACACCATTGTGTTGAAGTGTACTCGGCACGGTTCTCTCCATTCTGATCCCGTGCTCATAGCAGAACTTCTTCAATTTGGTGTCTTCATATTCACCACCATTGTTGGTTTTGAGCTTTTTAATCTTCAGACTTGTCTCATTTTCAACCATAACTTTCCATCTCCTGAAAGCCTCAAACACTTCAGATTTATGCTTTAGAAAGTAAACCAATACCTTCCGAGAGTGATCATTAATGAAAGTCACAAAGGGGTGTTTCCCACCAATGGATGAGACGGTCGTTGGTCCCCAAACATCAGAGTGAACGAGCTCTAGTCTTTATTTCTTTGGGGTTCTGCCACTTGTCTGAAAGCTGACCCTCTTATGCTTTCCAAGTATGCAATCTTCGCACATGTTTATTTCAACTGACTGTAGACCTGGAAGTTTCCCTTTTGAGTGCATAATTTTCATCCCCTTCTCACTCATGTGGCCAAGTCTCTGATGCCACATATTGGGATCTTCGTTTCTTGTTGCAACTGCAATTGAACAGCACGCCCCTGCTGTCATGTAAAGAGTACCACTCTTTTTGCCCCGAGCAACCGTCATTGCACCCTTTGAAATCTTCCAGTCATCACCATGAAAGATTGTAGTGTAGCCTTCGCTAGCCAACTGCGTTACTGAGATTAAGTTCTTTCTCAGGTCGGGAATATGTCTGACATTCTTCAGCTCCCAAATAGACCCGTTCAACTTAATTTTCCCTACATCTTTACCAATAATAGCACAAGGTTGATCATCACCAAGGAATACGTTTCCAAGGTTTTCGAGGACACACCTTTCGAAGAATTCTTTCTGGGAAGTAGTATGGAATGATGCTCCAGAGTCTAACACCCAAGACTCCTCATTGCTCTCTAAAGAGCATATCAACGCATCATCTCTTCTTGAGGTGGAAGTAACATTTGCTTCTGCCTTTGCCTCATGGTCCTTCGATGCACTCTTGCACTGACTTTTATAGTGCCCGGTCTTCCCATAGTTCCAACACTCGACGGTCTTCGAGCTATAAGAATTATTGGGATTTCTGGATTTGGACCTCCTGTCCTTTGATCTGCCGCGTCCATTCCATCTGGTTGAATTTCTTCCTCTTGACTCTGTATGCAAAACTGAAGAGGTTGACAATTCACCCGACTCTCTCCGTCGGATCTCTTCACTGAGAACCAGATCACGAACATCATCAAATTTTAACTTATTGCTTCCCGATGAGCTACTCACAGCCGTGACAGTAGCATTCCAACTTTCTGGTAGAGAAGACAAAAGTATTAATGCTCGTACTTCTTCATCAAATTCAATTTCAACTGAACTCAACTGGGTTGTGACTGTATTGAGTTCATTTAGATGTTGAGCTACCGATGCGCCTTCTGTCATCCGCAAATTAAATAACCGCCTTATCAAGTGAACTTTGTTAGAGGCTGATGGCTTCTCATACATACTGGAGAGAACCGCCAGAAGACCCGCCTTTGTATTTTCCTTTCTATGTTGAAAGCAACATTGCGGGATAACGTCAACCGGATAACTCCGAGGGCTTGTCTGTCGAGAAGAGCCCAGTCTCCATCCTTCATAGTTTCAGGCTTCTCTCCTGAAAGAGGTTGATACAAATTTCTTTGATACAGATAACCCTCTATCTGCATTTTCCAGAACCCGAAATCTACGTCATTGAACTCCTCGAGTTTCATCTTCCCTTCATCTGCGGCTATCGCTCCAGCTCGAATCTGACTTTATCTGGATCATTTCTAACTATTCCTGCAAATCTCCGTGAATTAGAACACCGTTGCTGATGAATCAATATCACCGACAAAATTTTACTATTCATAAAATTCACTATTTATGTGAATAGCAATCTCACAGAAAATTAACAGAATTCACCACCAAACGCTCTAATACCAGTTGTTAGTGAAATTACACAGATTTTTCTATAAACCAAATTAGTGAGAATGCGAAATAACAGCGAAAATAACACACACAAATTTGATAACGGAGTTCGGCCAAATGTGCCTACGTCTCCGGACCTGCTGCAGATCGTTTTTACTAAAGGGAGAAAATATACAAAGTGTTTACAACACTTACAACTCACAACCCACACCCAATTGTATTTTGTACGAGACACTTATATCTCTCACAATATTTTCTCTTAAGCTTTTCTCTCAAGCTCTCTCTTCTCTACTTGGTGTCTTACAAATGAAAGCCAAAGAGTATTTATAGGCTTTCAAAAAGACAAATGCTGGTGGAGTTTAGGTAAGGAGTTATGGAGCATTTATGGTACCGTCCCCTACCTATGGAGCATTTATGGAGCTTTTATGGTGTTGCCCCCTACCTATGGAGCATTCATGGAGCATTTATGGTGTCGCCCCCTACCTGCCGCCCCCTACATTAACAAGTTTTAATACCTATTACGAAATACAGATAATATTACGAAGCATGGGCTATAGTGTCATTAGTAGACAATAGTAATCATAGTAATCTTATTTTGAAACAAGCATGGCATTAGATTATGATGAAAATGTTGCATCAATACCTATTACGAAATACAGATAATACTACGAAGCATGGCTAGAATTGGCTAAAAGTTGTCACAGATTGTCCTACAATAGTCAAGTTTAATGAAAACATCTGGCAAATAAAATTCACATTCTTAAGATTGGTACACTAATCTACATACCGTATATGACTGAAAATAACAATAAAAAACTACTGAGCACTAAAAAAATTTCAGTTCCTTTATCCATATATGCAGTTCTTAGCTAATGACACTTTTACCTGTAAAGCTTAAGGATTTAATTCACATTTTTACAGTCCATTCCATATTTATTATGTGAAAGACTTAAGCTTCACGTCAAAAGAATAAAAATTCGTGTAAGAATATTTCGTATACCAAACAAAACCTATATTAATTTTATTTAAGAAATCTTTGAAACTAGATACAAAATAAATCACCAACTCCATCTAATCACATTCAATAACTCAATTAAATATAATTTAAACCCAATTAACCCAGATGATAAATAATGTCTCCTAAAGTCATTTGTGGAATTAAGTTCATGGATTTTCTTAAACAAAACAACAAAAGAACATGGAAGATCAAATATCCTCTTTTGTTTTCTTCAATTTTCTGAGAAACAAACGAAATTCAATCTAATGATTTAAATCATTTTTGAAAAGTAAAATAGAAAAAAAATGGTAACAAATAAAATTGAAGGCTCACCAATAGAGATTCTTCTGATAGATCTTTGATTGGCTGCGCTTATTGTATCTTCACGAGAGTTCTCATCATCATCATCATCACCATCTTCTCCTGTATCAACTGAGTTTGTGGTATTCATCTGTTGGATAACATTCAAAGGAAACATTGCGATTTAATTCAAATCCGATTCTAAGAGACCTGGAATAGTGGAACCATAGATATTTTTATGTAGTAGGTGTTTTAGGGCTACTTAACAGGGTTGTCGCATCTTGTGTAATCAAAAGATGTCGTTTTAGCATCTAACACCTCAATACACGGAGTGTATTCACTTATTTTATTTTTTTGTTCGTACCTTTTTTTATTACAAGCAAAAGAACTCCGTATTATAAAATTGATGTATTTTTTCAAAAAAAAAAAAAAGGAGAAAATTATTGTAATGCATTTGTAAATATTGGCTTGACCACCCTTTTGTTTGCAAATTCATTGTCTTATTTAGAATGCTAATTACACTGTCATTGAAAATAATAAAATTATAATAGTGGTTTGATTAAATAACTTTGAGAATTAAAAAATTTAGATATTAGAAGTTTAACTATAATTTAGAATTAAAAAATTGATATATACAGAATCTTTGAAAAAAAAGAAATTCAAAAGGTGTTCCCCTATTTAGAAGTTTAACTATATGAAAATGTTTTACCTTATTTAGTAATCTGATTACGTGATATTTGAACATAAAAAATTACTTTGATCTTATTTAAGATATTATTTTTTCAAAGAATAACCTGAAATTCATTAAGAAGAATTATGAGGAGAGTAGTTGCTAATACAATGGCCGCTAAATCAAAGATATTTTTCATTCAAAATCTATCCTCTTGAAAATTACAAGGAAGAGCAGCTAACTCACAAGCAATCAAATTGGTTACTGGCGAAAATGGCTACAAGTACAGACTCGAAACTGCCCATAACCATAAGATTAAACCCTGGAGTTCAAACTTGCAATAACAGCTTGTGCGTCACTCTCCAATTCGCTCGTCTGGAACCCCGCGTCCTATGCAAAATGGAGAGCCTTCACCACTGCCTTGGCTTCAACCATGGCAACCTCACCTAGCAACATAAAAGCTGCCGACATAGAACCCAAGATATCTCCCACATCATTGTGCAAAACTGCACCAATACCCATTAAACCATGATCTAGAAATAGCGTGCCATTGACATTCACCTTCGTCACACATGTTGGAGAAGGCCGTCACATGGCACAGGAAGAACCAGAAACTCCCGCCTGTGACGATGCAGCACCCGCAGCCAGAAATTCATGCCAAAAAATCTTAGCCCTCTCCATCATTTCTGCTTTAGCAACACTTATTTCGTCATGCAGAAATACATTACTGCTTGACCAAAGATGCCATAAAAATGCAGAATCTAGAGACTCGAGCATCTCTGTTCAAATTAGAGAAAACAACAAGAAGCCATTCCATGAAATTACTGCCCTTGTACCCCAATACCAGGTCATGATAAGGACTTGGACACAAGAACTTATCACAAAATCCTTGATAAGCTCTTGAGGGGAAAAATAAAAGAAAGGGGATGAGCTTAAAAGTTTAGTGATGTTCACTTACCAAGCCAAGTCTTACCATATAATTGGTTTTACATTTATTTTCTTACCATTTTATACATATAAATATATATGTACACATATTCCCATGTGAATGTCTATCTTTATCAACTTAACCCCTACGCAAATACCAAAGGGATATCAAGCAAACTTACAATTTATCTCACTTCATCAATTGCAAACAATCGCACACATGTCATATCACCACAACATTTTCATTTACATCACATCATCCATTACGATTCACTTTTACACATTTGCACCTCGCAATACAAGTCTCAATCCACACATTCTCATCACAAGATAATGCACGTGCACAACATCATTCTGCACAATCGCCCAATCACAACTATTAATATTGTAATATCTAAGAACCACATCATTTAAAGTAAGTTAAAAATTTTTTTACAGAGGTTGAAAGAATTTAATCAGTAATTATGTTGATTCCTTTTTTAGCATATATAAATCACATTTGAATTGCTTATTTTGAAGGGAAGTACATATTGACAACCATGAAAAGTGACAAAAAAAATTAAACAAATTGTAAATATATATTTATATAAAGTACAAAAAGAAACAAATAGTTTTACAATTTTACACATCAGCGTAGTCAAAATAAAAATCAACCTTCCATAATCAAGTATCCACTAGACATCCCAATACCGAAGAATTTACTAGTACAGCAAGGAAGCTTAGTCTCGTATCTCCTGCCATCGGATATGTTGAAGAAGAAACAAGCTCTTTTACCACGTGATGCTATGACAACAAGTCGCCTAGTACCAATGATAACTTTGCAACACTTAACCTAACCCTATGATACTCGATGAAGGCAATGGTCATCATGCATGCTGGATGGATCCACAACATAGGAAACTAACGTTGATAAGTCTGTTCCTATGGTAAACATTAAATCCCTGAACATCAATGTGATACCGTGCATCCTTCACAAACCCAAGCATCACAGTTGCAACCATCTGTTAAAAAAACAATTGGATAGAATCTCATTATTGCAAGTTTGAAGGAAACAACATATTAAAATTTATAGACATTACATATGGATTTCGCTTTCCCTCAGCAACAAGCATAGGTTTGTAAATCTTCCCCTGAGTTAGCATCATGTCGTTCACTATGTTATGATGTTCGACATCTTTCCCACACATAATTATTCTGAACTTTGATGGAAGCTTGAGATAGAGAATTGATGCATAGCTCTAACATGGATGAAACAAAAGGCACAATTAAGAAATATGATAGGATTCTGAACATATGCAAAAAGATAGCTTCTTAAGCAAGATAAAAGAATGTGATTGCTCTTAAGAATCAATGGACAGTTAGCTTAACAAATGAGGTGCAATATAAATGCAACAAATTACCCTGAGTGGTTAATGTATCTATCATATTAAATCACTATTATACACTTACACATGGATATTCCATGATTTTTTTTAATACAAAGACAACAAAGAATATAAATAAAAATAAATAAAAAACATGTTGATATGAATAGCTCAATGAGGTTTTGCCAGTAAAAAAAACTGAATATGAATAATTATAAGAAGAGATATGTTTTCTAAACTAAAGAAATTAGATGTCAGCAGTAATAGAAGTCCCTCGACCACAAAGCTAATTTGTTTGTATACCCTGTCAGTAAGATCTCAACTTAAAGATAATGACGTCTAATTGGGCCAAAATATTGAATTACTAGAGGACAGAAATAGAATGGCAAAATGTGAACACTAACTCTAGTACTCATAAAATATAATATTAGAAGAAAACACATTAATCTGATTACACTTATTTAATGAAATGCTTAAACACATTAATCTGATTACACTTACTTTAGATCTCTTTGCTTAGAAGAGAGAATGTTTATGCTTCCACTCATACTTTTTGGTAAGATTGGTACACTAATCTATATAACTGAAAATAACAATAAAAAAAATTTTCAATTTCGGCATCCATCTATGTTGTTATTAGCTAAAGAGCTCAAGGATTTAATTCACATTTTTATAGTCCATTCTATAATTATTACGTAAAGACTTAAGCTTCACATCTAAAGGAGAAAAATTCATGTAAGAATATTTCTTAAACCAAACAAAATCTATATTAATTTTATTTAAGAAATCTTTGGAATTAGATACAAAGTAATTCACCAAATCTATCTAATCGCATTCAAAAAATGAAATAAATGTAATTGAAACCCAATTGATTAAGATGATGAAGTTCATGGATTTTCGTAAACAAAACAACAAAAGAACATAAAAGATCAAATATCTTCTCTTTTGTTTTCCTCGATTTTCCCATCAACCAATCGAAATTCAATCCAACGATCTAAATCATATTTAAAAATTAAATTAAAAAAAATAGTAATAAATAAAATTAAAGGCTCACCAATAAAAATTCTTTTGGTAGATCACTAATCCGATTGAGGTTGTGTTTCTTAGCATTTTCGTGAGTCCTCTCATCATAATCCTCATCTTCTCCCGTGTCTTGTTGTTTGGTGACTAAGTTTGTAGGATTCATATGTCGGCAAAGATTCAGTGGAATGATTTCCCGTACTTTCGTCGCTCCACTTTGGCTTGTATTTTGGTAACCAAGAATATCGCTCTATAGTAGTAGTAGATGTTCTAGGGCAAACAAAACCAGCTCAAATGATGATGTCTTAGCATCTGAGTCTAACGCCTCAATACAAATCAAATATAATAATAATATATTCCATTATTTTATTTTTGGTCTTATCTTTTTTTTTTTTTTTTTTTTTTTTTTTTTTTTTTATATCATGGGAGTTTTTTCCTAATATGGGGTTTTTAAAAATCTTATTTCCATAAATAGGATTTTTTTTAATTTTATTTCTTTAAATTGGATTGTTTTTGCCACATTATCAATTGTAAAATGAATAAATTGCATAATGGTCCTTATAGTTTGATATAAGGATCAAATTAATATCTACAAAACCAATCTTTACAACCCTATCTTCATTAACTTGACTTTCTTCTTTTAGCCACACTCATTTTAAAAATAAAAAACTAAATCAGTTAATTAAATAAAAAATAAATTAAATTAGTAATAAAAAATAAAAACCCAAAATACACTTTTAGATGTTGACTGATGTAAATCTTAATTATTTTTTAATTATTTATTTCTTCATTTAAAGGTCATTTCTCTCCAAATTCTCTTCAATCTCTCATATCTCTTTAATTTTCTTTTAAAAGCATTTCATCTTAAAAGGTATCAATTCTTTTTCAATGAAATTATTAGCTAGTTATAGCTATCTTTCTAAATTTTTTTCTTATCTTATGATGAAAATCCAAATCTTTAGATAATGTTTGTTGTCCAAAGTTCTTTCATTCGTACATATTTTGGGTCTCGTTTTTTGTTTGACAATTTGGGCTTGGGTCCATGAATAGCTGTAGTTTTGAAGCAGGGCGAAAACCCTAATTAGGGAGTCTTTAATTGCTTATAAGTACTTTTTATGTACTAAGCACACATTGTAACGAGAGATTTGTGAGGTTGATTATAATAAAACTTCTAGCAGGATGTAGGTAAATCATGTCTTATTTTTTTTTTGTTTATAATTTGTGGGATTGACAGGTCTCGAATCGTTCAATTGGTATCAGAGCCTTGTGTTCGAGGATTAATGATCAGAGATGTCGATTGGATCACGAATTGAAATCGAGATGCTCAGAGGGAAGACTTGTGAGTTGTGGAAACTGAAGATGAAAGATTTACTCCTGGACAGGGACCTATGGACGGTTATAGTCGATGAGATGCTGAATAGTACGATGAGCATGACAGCAGCGTCCACGGTAGAGGTGACGTCACCGGTGATTGTTTCGGCATCATCTTCAGCGACCATAACAGAGTGGGGGAAGCTCGATTGGAAGGCACGAAGTCCGATTCAACTGTGCCTGGCCGATTCTGTCTTAATAAATGTTTCTCCAGAGAAGACTGCGAAAGAACTCTGGAAGAAGCTGGAAAGCCTTTATCATACTATTTCTCAGGTAAACAAACTGTTTCTGTGGAAGAAGTTGCACAACCTTCCGATGGCTGAGTGCGATTCTTTCTCTGTTCATCTACATGAGTTTAACACTTTGATAGGTCAGTTATTGTCTATCATTGTTGATGTGACTGATGACGATAAGGCTATTACATTGTTATGTTCACTGCCTGATTTGTGAGATAACTTGATTATTGCGATTGATAGTGGTACGACTGAGCTATCTTTTGAGAATGTTGTGGCAGCCTTATTTTCTAAGAAGATGAGGTGGCAGGGTACAGAGAACTCATTAAAGAAGGCCTTATCTATGAGATAGTGAACCCATGATAGAGATTACAAGAAGTCTGGTGATAAACCCAAGTTCGGGGGAAGATCGAAATGTAGGGATAAATTTGGGTTAAAGTGTTGGAAATGTAGGAAGCCCAAAAATTTGAAGAAGGATTACAGAAGTAAGAATGTGAACCTTGAAAAGCAGACAAGCGTGATATCAGCTTCAAGAAACAAGAACTATGATGATGCTGGTGATTTAAATATGGCATCCTGTTTGGCTTAGTCAGATCGAAGTGTTTGGATAATTGACACAGGAGCATCCTTTCACATGACACCTTAGAGGGACTGGTTTCATGAGTATGAAACCTTTGATGGGGGAAACATTTTATTGGGAGATAACTCTCTAGGGAAAATTATTGGTCATTGGAAGGTGAAGTTGAAGATGAATGATGGGACAGTTAAGACACCTCCAAGCGTGATGCATATTCCGGGTCTCAGTAGGAACTTGATGTCAATGAGCAAGATGACAGATGGGGTAATGAATTTCACCTGTGACAAAAAATTGTTCAAGATGACTCGTGGACCGCTAGTAATCGCACGAGGTGTTCGGTACGGTACGATATGTTGTACAAGTTATTGGGATGTACAGTACAAAGTCAGTGCAGTGGAGGTTTTATCTCTGAGGAGGCAATTGATGATGAGGCGAAGTCTTCTATGTTGTGGAATCAGAGGCTTGGGCATATCAGTGAAAATGGACAATCTACTTTATCATCGAAGCAGATGGTGAAGGGAGTCCTAGATTGCTCCATGGGATTCGGTTTCTATGAGAATTATCTATATGGAAAGCAGAACCATGTGACTTTTAAGTCCGCTGGCACGAGGGCGACGAGTATTCTGGATTTGATACATAGCAATGTGTTTGGGCCAGTTCCAGTCCAATCTCTTGGAAAATCAAGATATTACGTCTCTTTCATTGACGATTTTTCAAGGTATGCATGGATTTAATTCATTAAGAGTAAAGCTGAAGCATTTGATAAGTTCTTTGTTTTTAAAGCATTGGTAGAAAATCATATGGAATGAAAGATAAAGGTATTGAGAATAGATAATGGAGAAAAATTTTGCTAAAATAAGTTTGAGCAATTCTGTATGGCAAACGACATTGCAAGACAGAAAATAACTACATCTACACCTCAACAGAATGGGGAGACCAAGAGACTCAATTGGTCACTCATGGAGGAATCGAGGAGTATGTTATGTTGTGTAAGCTTGGTGCCGAAGTTCTAGGTAGAGGCGGCGACTACGACAAGTTATCTGAAGAACAAATCACTTACAGGAGCTTTGCAGGATCAGACACCGTTTGAGGCACTATTCGGGAAAAAGCCGAGTTTGGCTCATGTTAGGGTGTTTGGGTGTGATGCTTATTTGCATATGCCAAAAGAAAGGAAGAACAAACGTGACAGCAAATTAGTCAAGTGTATTTTCATTGGTTATAAGGATGGGATCAAGAGGTACAAGTTATGGAATCCAGAAAACATGAGTACAGTTTGTAGCAGAGATGTTGTGTTCAGAGAAACACAAAGGGATAGTGACTGTCCAAGATGTACCAGAATAGCCAAAGTAGGTTCAGATTGATCTTAGCCCGAAATATAAAGAGTAGAAGACTACCCAATAGACTGCACCGGATACTTCAGATTCTGAGTCAGTTGGGTCTAAGCATGATATTCATGTTTTTTGATGTAGAGGATGAGGATTCCGATGCTGGATCGGGGGTAGAGACCATACCGGTCATGAGGAGATCCACACGTGTTAGGAGGTAACCCGTCAGGTATTTCCCTAGAGCTTGTAGTGCATTATATGATTTAAATATTACAGGTGATGATCTTAGAACAGTGAAAGAGGAGGGGACCTTAAAGGATGCTATGAAAAATGAGATGCAGGCACTGGACAGTAACGAAACATGGAGCCTTATGAAAATACCTAGGGATAGGAAGGCAATCGGGTGCAGATGGGTTTTTAAGAAGAAAACAAATGCAGATAGAATAGTAGAAAAGTACAAGGCATGTTTGGTTACAAAGGGGTACTCATAAATAGAGAGAATTGACTATGGTGAGATATTTCCTTAGTAGCAAAGTTGAAATCTATTAGATTTGTCTTATCCATGGCAGCTGCTTATGATCTAGAGGTCGAGCAACTAGATGTGAAGACAGCTTTCCTTCATGGGGACTTAGAGGAGTAAATTTATATGATACAGCCTGAAGGCTTTATGAGTAAAGGCAAGGAAGAGTTGGTTTGCAAATTGAAGAAGTCTTTTTACGGACTAAAGCAGTCACCATGGATGTGGTACTGGAAGTTTGACACATATGTCATTCAGCTTGGGTTCACTCGTAGCTATGCTGATCATTGCGTCTATGACAAAAGGTTAGGGGTTGATATCGTTAATTTAATCTTGTACGTTGATGATATGTTGTTGATTGGAAATAACAGGAAGATGATTAGCACTGTTAAGGCATTGTCGGCAAGATAGTTTGACATCAAAGACCTAGGGCCATAAAACTTTATCTTGGGCATGCAAATAAAGAGGGATCATGAAAATCAAAAACTATGGCTAAGTCAGAAGAAATGTTAAAGAAATTTAACATGTCTGACAGCAAGTCGGTAGGGACTCCCACGCCTTTAGGAACCAAGTTATTTGCAGAACAATGTCTGAAGATAGAGGAAGAAGCTGAAGAGATGGCACACGTACCTTATGCTAGTACGGTTGGAAGCTGGATGTACGCCATAGTGTGTACGAGACCATATATTGCCCAAGCAGTGGAAGTATTGAGCAGATATAGCTCTAATCCTGGCTAAGAGCATTAGACTGTAATCATGAGAGTTCTTAGATATCTTCATGGCACGTTAGAGTTTGCATTGTGTTATGGAAGTATAGGAGGTCATCGGTTGATGCTGACTAGGGAGGAGATATTGTTAGTAGGAGATCTACATGCAGATATGCATTCAATCTATTTTTTGAGACGGCAAGTTGGATGAGCAAGAGACAAGGTGTTATTGCTCTTTCATCCACAAAACCAGAGTATATGGCGATAACTCATGCTAGAAAGGAAGTGGTTTGGCTTCAAAGGTTGTGTGCTGAGCTTGGGTTTAAACAAGGAGCAGCGAAGGTGAAATGTGACAATCAATGAGCTATCTTCATAGGAAAGAATCCTGCATTTCATTCACGGACGAAGCACTTTGATGTCCAATATCACTTCATCTGCGAAAAGATTGAAGAAAATGTGATAATCTTGGAGAACGTCGATATAACAGTGAACAACTCAGATTTCTTGACTAAGGCAGTTAGTCTAGCGAAGTTTGAGTGGTGTGCTACTGAGGTGGGATTGAAGAAATAGAGTTGTGGAAATTTTTTCATTTGTGTGAAGTATTTACCAAGTTGGAGATTGTTAGAGCTGGTGCATACTTCATGGTCCGTTTTTTATCTTCAAAAAATTCAATCAACTTCCGCAAGTCCTTTTTTTGGCTTTTTTTTTCTTACATTGAAATTTCAAAAACGGTTTCTTGCAAATGACCTTGAGAGAAAAGTAAGAACGCCCAAGAAAAGAAAAAGACAAATCAATTTGAGAATCAGCTCATATGATTCTATTTGGAAAATCAATGGAAAATTTAAAAATGACCAATTTACATTGATCTCAAAGGCGTGAAGCTTATGCTTTTTTCCGGTTCAGTGCAGCAATTGAGGTACCCAAATCTCGATAACTGTAATTGTTGCTCGATAATTATAAATATTTTTTCCTTATCTATTTGATTATCAACCATAAATCATTAAAAATCAAATTATTAAAAAACTATCAAACAACCAAAACCATTAATGTAATTTTTTCATTTTCTATTTAATGATGTGGCAAAAACAACTCTATTTAAAGAAATAAGATTAAAATAGTCCTATTTAAAGAATTAAAATTTTTATGAACCTCGTATTAGCTTGGAAAAAACTCAATTTTATTGATGCAACCTTACCAAAAATAACTAATATAGTAATACCTAGGAACCACATCGTTTAAAGCAAGTTAAAAGAATTTTATAAAGAGATTGAAAGAAATTAATCAGGAATTATGTTTCCTTTCTTAACATTAATTATAATATTGTCATTTTTCTCGATAATTGTAGTTGATTTGTTATTCTTATAAGTTATTTATGATAATATATATATATATATATATATATATATATATATATATATATATATATCAGACTTAGATGTGAATGCACAGTTGACGAAAGTCTGTACCCACAATATCATTGTAAAACCGTCCTTTTGGTTTGTGGCAACTTTTCTCTTTTTTTTTTTAATTATTTTATTATATTTTTAATCAAGGTATTTTTTACATGGTTGATAAATATGAACGATTCAATGGTATGATTGTAAACATTTTTCTCATAGTAATGAATACCAATGTTTTACATGCTTTATGTAATTATGAAATTTTAAAACCATACTTTAAACCGATTAAAAGAATCAATTATTAAATTTAGTGGTAAAATAATTTTTAAGCATCGACTTTGAGAAAGCATGAGTCACATGAATCAATTTGGAAGCATTTTGGATTATTTCTTTTTTTGATGCAAAGAACTTTAGATAATTTAATTAGACATTTATACTTATTATTTACAGTAAACCAATGAAATCAGAGGTTGATATAAAATTTATGCATTTTTCTCTTTTAGGCTTATGACATGGTTAACTTGATATGAGCAAGACCTATGACAGGCTTGAGTGGGAGTTTGTACGAGCAATTATAGTCAAAATGGGATTTCATAATCGATGGGTACAACTTATTATGAGATGTATTTCATCTGAAACTTAGTTTGTAATGATTAATGGTGAGAAAAAGGTCTTTATTTCTACGAGTTGTGGGATTCGTCAAGATAATCCTCTATCTCCTTATTTACTTGTCTTGTGTGCAGAAAGTTTGTTCGTTATGCTAAGGCAAGCGGATAGAGTGGGTAGAGTAGATGGTTTCTCTGTTAGTAAGGGAAGTCCGCATGCATAATTTTTTTTTTTTTTTTTTTTTTTTTTTTTTTTGCGGTTGATAGTTTGTTATTTGCTAATGCCTCTGTAGATGATGCTTCTAATTTTTTGGACCTTCTCATTATCTATGAGAAAGCTTCTAGCTAAGAGATTAATGTGAAAAAGATCTTCCATTTTCTTTAGTAGAAATGCCAGTGATGACATAAAGGCAAATATTTTGGCAATTTTGGGGGTTTCGAATACCTAACTGAATGAGAAGTATCTTGGTCTCTCCTCCCGTCCTTGATTGGGAGGTGCAAGAAACAAAATTTTCAATCCTTAATTGAGAGAGTTTGGAAGAACGTGAAGGGTCGGAAGGAAAAATTGCTTTCTCGGTCGGGTAAGGAAATTTGACTCAAATCGGTGGAGTAAGCATTAATCTCAACTTATGCTATGAGTTGTTTTTGATTGTTGGTCTCCATCTGTGATGATATTCAAAAGTTGATGAGGTAGTTCTAGTGGGGTCATAAAAGGGATGAGCATAAGATCCACTGGATCCGTTCGGAGGAATTGTGTAAATAGAAAGGTAATGGTGGTTTGACAGTGTTTTAATCAAGCCATGTTGGCAAAACAAGCATGAAGGCTTGTGAATAATTTGGATTCCCTTATTTTTTAAGGTGTTGAAAGCTAAATACTTTCCTCGTGCCTCTTTTATGAATACTTCGTTAGGGTATTTTTCCCTCCTTTATATACACTACAAGAAAAACACTTTTCAGCGACAACTTATCATTGAGGGACACAAATGATCAAACATTAAATTCATTTGCTGAGGAAAAATTCATCAGTGATAATTAATTTCCCTCGCAATTATTGACTTTCAAAATTCTCAAAAAATAAATCATTATTTTTAATATACAAAATATTATCATTGAGGAAAATATTTCTCTAGGTGATAATAAATATGTTAAAATAAGAGTTTTAATTTTTAAAAATTGTTTATCACGTATGAACAAATATCCCTTGGTGGTAATGAGTAAATATATTCATCATCAGAAAGGGAAACTATATCCCTCTGTGATAATGAGTATATTTAAATTATAGTTAGTAAAAGTACTTAATAAAATAAAGATATATAAAATATAATAAATATGACTAATAATTAATAAAATAGAAGGTAATTAAATACTTTTATTGACGAAATATCTGAAAATAATGTATAAATAATAGTGAGAAAATATTTAACTAATATAAAATAATTTTATAATAAAATTATGAATTATGAATTATATGTCAATAAGTAAATAAAAAATAATAATATGATTGATTAGGGTTTAATTAAAGGGTTTAGATTCATTAGTAGGGTTTACGGTTTAGATTCATTAGGGTGTAGGTTTAGGGTTTATATTAGGGTTTACGTTTAAGGATTAGGTTAATTAGGATTTTAAGTTTTGGGTTTAGGGTTTTATATAAGATAATTAACTATATATTATAAGATAATTATATAAAATCATGAATTATTAATAACTAAACAATAAATAAATATAAAGTATTAATATGATTATTCAGGATTTAGGGTTAGGTATTAGATTCATTAGGGTTTAGGGTTTTAATAAGTAAATAATAGATAAATATAAATTAACAATATGGTTAATATACAAAATAATAAATAAATATATTATAATAATTAATATGATCTATTTTATATTTTATCTTCACCTAAAACACATTTAATTAGTCAATTTGATTTCATTCCAACAATATTGACACGTTAATTAACCAAGCAACGTAATCGATTTCCAGCTTTAGTTTCAAGGTTCTTTAATTAACGGGGCATTACATGAGTTTCAAATCGATCATTTTTCAAACCATAATCTACGTATGATGTAGTGAAGAAACAAAATTTTAATATGATGGCTACACTTCTGTTGATGATCAGGGACTTCCCTGCATATGGTATGCTTTTTGGGTGGAACACAAAATGTGTATGACAACATCTTCAACATTGTTTTGGATATCAAGGGTAAAAAGAAAGATAATACTAACACTCGTTTAGATATGACAAAGTTTTGTATGCGTACTCAATTGGAGTTAGTTGAAGTTAATGACAAACCTAAATTTAAATCTAAAACAACCTACACATTAAACAAGTCTCAGATAAAGGTGATTTGTGAATGGGTTTCAAATTTGAAGTTCCTAGATGGGTATGCTTCAAATTTAGCACATTGTGTTAAATTGAACGAGTGCAAATTCTACGGGATGAAGAGTTACGATTGTCACATGTTCATGGAAAGATTAACACCCCTAGCGTTTCATAGATTTTTACCTGACCCTATGTGGGATACTTTGACAGACCTAAGTAACATTTTTAGTGACATATATGCAATTAAACTATGCGTTGAGCATGTGGAGTTGCTTGAGAAAAACATTATCACCATCTTGTGCATGCTTGAGAAGATGTTTCCCACAGCATTCTTTGATTTAATGAAGCATTTATCGATTCACTTAGCTTATGAAGCTAAAGTCGGTGACCCTGTGCAATATCAATGAATGTATTCGTTTGAGAGGTAATATCTATAATTTTGCCAAATGTTAGTGTGTTCTCATTTCATATCATTCTTGCTTTTAATACATATACATATGTACGCAAAATAGGTGTATGCACAACTTAAATAAAAAGGCTTGAAATAAAGCACGTGTTGAAGGTTCCATAGTTGAGGCATACATTATACAATAGATCTCCAATTTTTTGTTCTGAATATTTTGAACTAAACATTCAAACAAAAATGAATTAAGTCAATCTCAACGATGATGAGAGAATTGTGGATCAAGGAGAGCGCCTATCTATTTTCTGTTATTTAGGACGTGCTTTTGGTTGTGAGACTATTAGAGTCTTAGATGACAATGAGCTTAAGGCTGTATAGATATATGTTCTCTTTAATTGCATTGAAATTATGCCATACATGGAGTGAGTGCTTAACTTAATTTTAAATCTTATGTATTATCTTACCACATGTATATCTTTGACAATACTTAATTCATCATCATCATTGTTATAGACAATATGATGAGTCATTGAGGAGTGAGCACCGAGGCAAAACTAACGAACAAATTGGAAAGTTTTGTGAGAAGAACTTCGCAAAAATGACTTTGTGATCTTGTAAGTCGTACCACATAATATATTTTAAATATTATTAGTATATATTATTATATATTAATGTATTCATATTTATGTATAATTGAATTATATATTTTAATTATAGGTCAGTAAAGATAAAACAATTGACAAGCAAATACGAGGAATATGAGTTGACCCGATGGATCGTGTGAAGTATTATCCCAGATATTATATCAATGAATTCAAGTTTCATACCAAGGAGTATGGACAACATAAGAAAATAATAAATAGTGGTATATTTGTGAAATGTAATTGTTACGATGAATATGGACGTGACTTCTCGGGATGTTAACAGAAGCTATAGAGCTCCAATATATAGAGATTAATAACATTGTTTTATTATTCTAATGTGATTGGTTTAATTATGAGAATGAACTTCAAATAGATCGACACAGTCTCATAGATATTATGTATTGTTGACCAAGTGTCTGTTGACCTTGAATAATTTTGATAGTAACAAAAATCTTGATTAAGCACTAATGAATATTACTCAAGTGATACAGATTTTTAATAGTGCTTATACCTCAAATGAGATCATGATTGTAGAAATTGGTGAATCAAAGTTGATGATCTCAAAAGTCAAGAAGCTCTCTAAAAGATCAAATTCAAATAGAACAATTGAAATGCAATAATAGATTTGAATCCTAAGACACATTTTGTAAGCATTTCAATTTTTAAGAGCTGAATTAAATTTGCATTGAATTTTATTACATAGCCTTAATTAATTGAAGATATAAATCTATAAGTGAACTTATTAAATGCAAATATTCAATTCATAGGGCTCAATGCTTAACATGTTCTAATTGAACTTAAGAAGAATTTATGCTGACATATAAAATTATTTGAGCACTTGTAAATTTTTCATTATTCATATATCTTGCACACAAATTATGCTTAAATTTTTAATATGTTTTGTCATCATCAAAAAGGCTTAAATCAAAAAATTGATTAGATTAATTTTGATGATAACAAAACACTCTTGAAGTTTTTAACTTGTGTGTTGAATGTGCATGAAAGTTTGATTCAATTGGGATATTTTTTGGAATTAAAAAATCCAAAAAAATGAAGAAAATTGATGTTGAAAACATTGTTCATCATAAAAACACTATCTAGTCGATTGAATGAATAGTACAATCGATTAGATGCTCGAAAAATCAGTTTTTTTTGCATATGTTATGATGTTCAGTCGACTGGATCATGAACCTAGTCGACTTGACAAGTTATAACGACTATATTTTTTAATTCTAGTCGACTGGATCGTGAACCTAGTCGACTGGACAAGTTATAACAACTATATTTTTGAATTTAAATAGCTATAAACTTGTCTCTAACGGCTCTATTTTGTCTCCAATGGTTAGAAGACTTCAAGACACTATAAATAGAGACTCAAGGGTCATTTGGAAGTATGAGGAACATTCTACAACAAAGGATTAAAGTAAAATCTTCATTCTCTTCTTCTTGAGCCAAAAACTCCATTGTTAAGCTATAAGCTTTTGAGAGAGAAAATATTGAGTTGTAATCTTCATTGAAATATCTCTCTCTTGTTTGTTTATTTCAAACTTTCCTTTCATTATATTGTTAAAAGAGTTGGTGTAACTCTTGTGAGAGTTTGTGAGTGAGCTAGTGAGTATTGGGTATATACACTTGGGTAGCAAACTTAGGACTCTTGTGAAAAAGGTTAAAGCAACACCCTTGAAGTTGCTTGTTTGTAATCAGTTTGAGCAATACCCAAAAGTTTCTTGTTTTAGTGAAAAGCTTCAAAGAGGATCCTTGAAGAGAGTGGACGTAGTGTCGGAAGGATTCCGATATTGCCGAACCACTATAAATTGAGTTTTCATCTCTCTAACTCTATATCCTTAATTACTTGCACAACTACTTGCCTTGAATTATTTATTATTAAGTAAATGAGATTGATTGCTTAATTATGTTATAGTTCAATTATCTTTTCTGTATTAAGCAATAAACTCTCTCATCATTGTGCTAGTAATTTAGAAAGATTGATTTGATTTGATTCCACATATATTTTTATATTTGAGATTGCAAAAATAATTTTAAAAATTCCTAATACCCAATTAACCTCCCTCTTGGGTATTACCATAGTATATTTTGGACCAACAATTGGTATCAGAGCAAGGTTCTCTTGTTTTAAGCTTAATATCTTAGAGTTGATCCTATGGCAACTGCATTTTTAGAATGAAGAAATCCTACTAGTCCTCCTCTTCTCCATGGAACAAATTTCACACATCGGAAAGCTCAAATGAAGATTTTTATTCGAGCTTATGATTATTATGCTTGGTATTTCATTCTTGAAAATAAAAATGATCTTCCTACAAATGATTGTAAATTCATTCAGCTAAATGATAAAGTTATGAACATGCTTTATAAATCTCTTGATCAAAATGAAGTTGATCAAATTTTCTCATGTAAGACCGCAAAAGAAATTTGGGATTTATTGGAGGTCATACATGGAGTAAATGAGCAAGAAAAGAATTTTAAATTGAAAATTCTTGTTCATGACTTAGAGCATTTTAAAATGAATGAAAACGAATCAATTTTTTATTTGCAAACTTGTTTTTACCATTTTTGTTAAAACTTTATCGTTTATGGGTAAAATTTATTCTAACCTTGAACTTATGAGAATATTTCTTTGGCCTTTATCAAATCAATGGAAAATTATGTTGGTTTTATGAAGGATCGACTTTGAATTCTAATTTCAATTGTATTCTATTCGTCCCTTTTGGGGGTCCATGTGCATATCTATTGGTTTTCTGAAGAAATGTTTATTGTGAAGTTTTATTCTAATTAAATTCCATACTGGGAGATATTGTATCATTTTATCCTTTCAGTGGTGCCTTTCTTTTTGTTTTTTGAAGAAAAGATTAATTCTAAATTCTAGTTGCAGTTGAATTCATTATATGAATTTTGTTTTTGTTTTTGTCCTGGTCGTTGCTCCTTTGTTTTGTGAAGAAAGATTAATTATGAATTCTAATTCTGTAAGAATTCCATGCTGTTGTCCCTTCAGTGGTCATTGCCCCTGAAGAAAGATTAATTCCGAATTCTAATTTTATAAGAATTCCATGCTAACAAAAATCGTATTCTTTTGTCCCTTCGGTGGTAGCTTTATGTTAGTTTTATGAAGGAATGACTTTGAATTCAAATTTCAATTGTATTTTATTGGTCCCTTTTGGTGGTGCATGTGAATTTCTGTAGGTTTTTTGAAGAAATATTAATTTTGAATTTTAATTCTAATTGAATTCCATGGTGGGAGATATTGTATATTTTTATCGTTTCGGTGTTGCCTTAATTTTGGTTTTCTGAAGGAAAAATTAATTCTAAATTCTAGTTGCAGTTGAATTCATTATGAGAAACATTGTGTGTTTTTGTCCTTTTGGTGGACAATTTCCCCTTTGTTTTCTAAAGAAAAATTAATTGTGAAATCTAATTCTGTAAGAATTCCATGCTGTTGTCCCTTCGGTGGTCAATGCCCCTGAAGAAAGATTAATTCTGAATTCTAATTCTATAAGAATTCCATGATGACAAAAATCGTATTCTTTTGTCCGTTCTGTGGTCCCTTCGATGGTACCTTTATGTTGGTTTTATGAAGGAACGACTTTGAATTCTAATTTCAATTGTATTCTATTGGTCCCTTTTGGTGGTGCATGTGCATATTTATTAGTTTTCTGAAGAAATGTTTATTTTGAATATTAATTCTAATTGAATTTCATGCTGGGAGATATTGTATCATTTTATTCTTTCGGTGGTGCCTTTCTTTCGGTTTTGTGAAAGAAAGGTTAATTCTAAAATCTAGTTGCAGTTGAATTCATTATGAGAAACATTGTGTTTTTGTCCCTTCGGTGGTCCCTTTATGTTGGTTTTATGAAGGAAAGACTTTGAATTCTAATTTCAATTGTATTTTATTGGTCCCTTTTTGTGGTGCATGTGCATGTTTGTTGGTTTTCTGAAGAAATATTTATTTTGAATTTTAATTCTAATTGAATTCCAGGCTGGGAGATCTTGTATCATTTTATCCTTTCGGTGTTGCCTTAATTTTGGTTTTCTGAAGGAAAGATTAATTCTAAATTCTAGTTGCAGTTGAATTCATTATGAGAAACATTGTGTTTTTTCCCATTCGGTGGTCATTGCCCTCTGTTTTCTGAAGAAAGATTACTTATGAATTCTAATTCTGTAAGAATTCCATGCTGTTGTCCCATCGGTGGTCATTGCCCCTGAAGAAAGTTTAATTCTGAATTCTAATTCTATAAGAACTCCATGCTGACAAAAATCGTATTCTTTTGTCCCTTCGGTGGTACCTTTATGTTAGTTTTATGAAGGAAAGACTTTGAATTCTAATTTCAATTGTATTCTATTGGTTCCTTTTGGTGGCGCATGTCCATGTCTGTTGGTTTTCTGAAGAAATGTTTATGTTGAGTTTTAATTCTAATTGAATTCCTTGCTAGGAAATATTGTATCATTTTATCCTTTCGGTGGTGCCTCTCGTTTGGTTTTTTGAAGGAAAGATTAATTCTAAATTCTAGTTGCAGTTGAATTCATTATGAGAAACATTGTGTGTTTTTGTCCCTTCGATGGTCATTGCCCCTTTGTTTTTTGCAGAAAGATAAATTCTGAATTCTAATTCTATAAGGATTGCATGTCGTTGTCCCTTCGGTGGTCATTTCCCCTGAAGAAAGATTATGAATTCTAATTCTATAAGAATTCAATGCTGACAAAAAATCATTATTTTTTTATGAAGGAAAGACTTTAAATTCTAATTTCAATTGTATTCTATTGGTCCCTTTTTTGTGGTGCATGTGCATGTATGTTGGTTTTCTGGAGAAATGTTTATTTTAAATTTTAATTATAATTGAATTCCATGCTGGGAGATATTGTATCATTTTATCCTTTCGGTGGTGCCTTTCTTTTGGATTTTTGAAGGAAATATTAATTCTAAATTCTAGTTGCAGTTGAATTCATTATGAGAAACATTGTGCGTTTTTGTCCCTTCTGTTGTCATTGCCCCTTTGTTTTCTGATGAAAGATTAATTATGAATTCTAATTCTGTAAGAATTCAATGTTGTTGTCCCTTCGATTGGTCATTACCCTTGAAGAAAGATTAATTCTGAATTCTAATTCTATAAGAATTCCATAGTGACAAAAATTGAATTATTTTGTCCTTTCCGTGGTACCTTTTTGTTGGTTTTATGAAGGAAAGGCTTTGAATTCTAATTTCAATTGTATTTTATAGGTCCCTTTTGGTGGTGCATGTGCATGTCTGTTGGTTTTCTGAGGAAATGTTTGTTTTGAAGTTTAATTCTAATTGAATTCCATGCTGGGAAATATTGTATCATTTTATCCTTTCGATGGTGCCTTTCTTTTGGTTTTTTGAAGGAAAAATTAATTCTAAATTCTAGTTGCAGTTGAATTCATTATGAGAAAGATTGTGCATTTTTGTCCTTTCGGTTGTCATTGCCCCTTTGTTTTCTGAAGAAAGATTAATTGTGATTTCTAATTCTATAAGAATTACATGCTATTGTCCCTTCGGTGGTCAGTGCCTCAGAAGAAAGGTTAATTCTAAATTCTAATTCTATAAGAAGTCCATGCTTACAAAAATCATATTCTTTTGTCCCTTTGGTGGTACCTTTATGTTGGTTTGAATTGTATTCTATTGGTCCCTTTTGGTTGT
Source organism: Bretschneidera sinensis (assembly GCA_023935145.1). NCBI lineage: Eukaryota > Viridiplantae > Streptophyta > Magnoliopsida > Brassicales > Akaniaceae > Bretschneidera > Bretschneidera sinensis. Next base: position 96,717,465 of record CM043697.1, on the reverse strand, counting down.
GCATGGGCATGTCTATTGGTTTTCTGCAGAAATGTTTATTTTGAATTTTAATTCTAATTGAATTCCATGCTGGGAGATATTGTATCATTTTGTCCTTTCGGTGGTGCCTTTCTTTTGTTTTTTTGGAGGAAAGATTAATTCTAAATTCTAGTTGCAGTTGAATTCATTAGGAGAAGCATTGTGTGTTTTTGTCCCTTCGATGGTCATTGCCCCTTTGTTTTCTGAAGAAGGAATAATTCTGAATTCTAATTCTATAAAAATTCCATGCTGTTGTCCCTTCGGTGGTCATTACCCCTGAAGAAAGATTAATTCTGAATTATTATTCTTGAAGAATTCCATGCTGACAAAAATCTTATTTTTTTCTCCCTTTAGTGGTACCTTTATATTGGTTTTATGAAGGAAAGACTTTGAATTCTAATTTCAATTGTATTTTATTCGTCCGTTTTGGGGGTGCATGTGCATATCTGTTGGTTTTCTGAAGAAATGTTTATTGCGAATTTTTATTCTAATTGAATTCCATGCTGGGAGATATTGTATCATTTTATCCTTTCAGTGGTGCCTTTCTTTTGGTTTTTTGAAGAAAAGATTAATTCTAAATTCTAGTTGCAGTTGATCTCATTATGAGAAACATTTTTTGTTTTTGTCCTGGCCGTTGCCCCTTTGTTTTCTGAAGAAAGATTAATTATGAATTCTAATTCTGTAAGAATTCCATGCTGTTGTCCCTTCAGTGGTCATTGCCCCTGAAGAAAGATTAATTCCGAATTCTAATTTTATAAGATTCCATGCTAACAAAAATCTTATTCTTTTGTCCCTTCGGTGGTACCTTTATGTTAGTTTTATGAAGGAATGACTTTGAATTCTAATTTCAATTGTGTTTTATTGGTCCCTTTTGGTGGTGCATGTGAATGTCTGTTGGTTTTTTTTTGAAGAAATGTTAATTTTGAATTTTAATTCTAATTGAATTCCATGGTGGGAGATATTGTATCATTTTATCGTTTCGGTGTTGCCTTAATTTTGGTTTTTTGAAGGAAAGATTAATTCTAAATTCTAGTTGCAGTTGAATTCATTATGAGAAACATTGTGTGTTTTTGTCCTTTTGGTGGTCAATTGCCCCTTTGTTTTTGAAGAAAAATTAATTGTGAATTTTAATTCTGTAAGAATTCTATGCTGTTGTCCCTTCGGTGGTCATTGCCCCTGAAGAAAGATTAATTCTTAGTTCTAATTCTATAAGAATTCCATGCTGACAAAAATTGTATTCTTTTGTCCCTTCGGTGGTACCTTATTGTTGGTTTGAATTGTATTCTATTGGTCCCATTTTGTGGTGCATGTGCATGTCTGTTGGTTTTATGAAGAAATGTTTATTTTGAATTTTAATTCTAATTGAATTCCATGTTGGGAAATATTGTATCATTTTATCCATTCGGTGGTGCCTTTCTTTTGGTTATTTTGATGGACAAATTAATTCTAAATTCTAGTTGCAGTTGAATTCATTATGAGAAACATTGTTTGTTTTTGTTCCTTCGGTGGTCATTGCCCCTTTATTTTATGAAGAAAGATTAATTATGAATTCTAATTATGTAAGAATTCAATGCTGTTATCCCATCGGTGGTCATTGCCCTTAAAGAAAGATTAATTCTGAATTCTAATTTTATAAGATTTCTATGTTGACAAAAATCGTATTCTTTTGTCCCTTCAGTGGTCCTTTCGGTGGTACCTTTATGTTGGTTTTATGAAGGAAAGACTTTGAATTCTAATTTCAATTGTATTCTATTGGTTCCTTTTGGTGGTGCATGTGCATGTTTGTTGGTTTTCTGAAGAAATGTTTATGTTGAATTTTAATTCTAATTGAATTCCTTGCTGGGAAATATTGTATTATTTTATCCTTTCGGTGGTGCCTTTCGTTTAGTTTTTCAAAGGAAAGATTAATTCTAAATTATAGTTGCAATTGAATTCATTATGAGAAATATTGTGTGTTTTTGTCCCTTCGGTGGTCGTTGCCCCTTTGTTTTCTGAAGAAAGATTAATTCTCAATTCTAATTCTGTAAGAATTCCATGCTATTGTCACTTTGGTGGTCGTTGTCCCTGAAGAAATATTAATTATGAATTCTAATTCTGTAAGATTTCGATGCTAACAAAAATAGTATTCTTTTGTCCGTTCGGTGGTATCTTTATGTTGGTTTTATGAGGGAAAGACTTTGAATTCTAATTTCAATTGTATTCTATTGGTCCCTTTTGGTGGCGCATGTGCATATCTGTTTGTTTTTCGAAGAAATGTTTATTTTGAATTTTCATTCTAATTGAATTCCATGCTGGGATATATTGTATCATTTTATCCTTTCGGTGGTGCCTTTCTTTTGGCTTTTTGAAGGAAAGATTAATTCTAAATTCTAGTTGCAGTTGAATTCGTTATGAGAAACATTGTGTGTTTTTGTCCCTTCGGTAGTCATTGCCCCTTTGTTTTCTGAAGAAAGATTTAATTATGAATTCTAATTCTGTAAGAATTTCATGCTGTTGTCCCTTCGGTGGTCATTGCCCCTGAAGAAAGATTAATTCTGAATTCTAATTCTATAAGAATTCCATGCTGACAAAAATCGTATTCTTTTGCCCCTACGGTGGTACCTTTATGTTGGTTTTATGAAGGAAAGACTTTGAATTCTAATTTCAATTGTATTCTATTGGTCCTTTTTGGTTGTGCTTGTGCATGTCTGTTGGTTTTCTGAAGAAATGTTTATTTTGAATTTTAATTCTAATTGAATTCCACGCTGCAAGATTTTGTATCATTTTATCCTTTTGGTGGTGCATTTCTTTTGGTTTTTTTGAAGGAAAGATTAATTCTAAATTCTAGTTGTAGTTGAATTCATTATGAGAAATATTGTGTGTTTTTGTCCCTTCGGTGGTCATTGCCCCTTTGTTTTCTGAAGAAAAAATAATTATGAATTCTAATTCTGTAAGAATTCCATGCTGTTGTCCCTTCGGTGGTCATTGCTCCTGAAGAAAGATTAATTTTGAATTCTAATTCTATAAGAATTCCATGCTAACAAAAATCGTATTCTTTTGTCCCTTCGGTGGTACCTTTATGTTGGTTTCATGAAGGAAATACATTGAATTCTAATTTCAATTGTATTCTATTGGTCCCTTTTGGTGGTACATGTGCATGTCTGTTGGTTTTCTGAAGAAATGTTTATTTTGAATTTTAATTATAATTGAATTCCATGCTGGGAGATATTGTATCATTTTATCCTTTCGGTGGTGCCTTTCTTTTGGTTTTTTGAAGGAAAGATTAATTCTAAATTCTAGTTGCAATTGAATTCATAATGAGAAACATTGTGTGTTTTTGTCCCTTCTGTGTTCGTTGCCCTTTTTTTTTTGTTTTTTTTTTTTCTGAAGAAAGATAAATTATGTATTCTAATTCTTTAAGAATTCCATGCTGTTGTCCCTTCGGTGGTGCCTTCCTGTTGGTTTTCTAATGGAAAGGCCTTTGAATTCTAATTTCAGTTGAATTATTTATGGGAAACATTGTATTCTTTTGGTCCCTTCGGTTGTGATTGTCTATTGGCTTTCGGAAGAGGTTTTTTGAAGGAAAGATTAATTCTAAATTCTAGGTGCAGTTGAATTCATTATGAGAAACATTGTGTGTTTTTGTCCCTTTGGTGGTCATTGCCCCTTTGTTTTCTGAAGAAAGATTAATTTTGAATTCTAATTCTATATGAATTCCATGCTGTTGTCCCTTCGGTGGTGCCTTCCTATTGGTTTTCTAAAGGAAAGACCTTTGAATTCTAATTTCAGTTGAATTATTTATTGGAAACATTGTATTCTTTTGGTGCCTTCGGTTGTGCTTGTCTGTTGGTTTTTTGAAGAAAGACTTATTTGAATTCTAATTCTAATTGAATTCCATACTAGCAAAGATTGTATCATTTTGTCCATTCGGTGGCGCATTTCTACCATTTGCTTGCTCAAGATCCTTTGTTCTTATTTTAAATTCCCTAGAAATATTCAATATTATCACATATTTGACATGTTGAACACTTTCAACATCTGTAGTCTATACGTATATATCATCTATTGATCAATAAGATAGATCGATTCAAGAGTTTGATTGGGTCATATTCTGAATTCTGTTTTTCAATTTGTTATGGTGCCATTTTTTTAAATGCCTTATGCTTCAAAACTCAATGTGGCGCTAAGGTGATAGGCTTAGATATTGCAAAATGATTTTGCATTACATAATTCAATTGCTGAAGTTTATGCCCATATTTCAAGGCATGAGATTTTGGTCTTGGCTTCTGCCATCCTATTTTCAAACTTTATGACACAGTGATATTTTTGTTGCATGATGTTTATTGGAAAAAGGAAAAAATGTTTTGTTACTTGATACCCCTGGTCGAGGGGAAAGGAAACCTGTATTATCTTGAATGAGATTTTTGCAGTACCATTTCTGCCTTTTTTTTGGTTCTCTTCTTTTGGCCAGTTAATACCACTGCTCTTAAAGACTTTATTTCACATTTTAGTTTCAATAATCAATCAGTATTTCGTAATTATGATAGAAGGTGATCTATGTGGAAACATTGTAGTGATCGACACTTGGTAGCTTGATATACTTTTGTTGCATAGCTACTGTTGGCGTTATCTGATAGAAAAGCTAAGAAAATTAAGTGGTACTGTTAATGTTTGACTGTTAGTGATCTAATTTGTTAGTCCTGCAAACACATTGAAAGGAATATCAAACCAATTGTATTCACATAAAGTTTAATGATTGAGGGACAATTTTCACCCAGTTGAAAGTGTCAGCATTATTTAGTTGATGCTCATGCCTCTCTTATTTATCAAGTTTTTCCCTTTTTTCAGATTTGAGTTTACAGCTTTTTGTAGATTCTATTAGTTCATTTTTTTACAAATAAAAATTATGGATTTAGGCCCTATATTGTGGCCTAAAAGAGGGTGCTTAAAGAACCTCTTTTGCTTCTTTGTACTGTGAAAGCTTAAAGTCAACTTCTTATACCGTGCTTTGAATTAAATGAGAACCTCCACTTGTTACGCCATGCAGTGTGACTATTGTTGTTGCTTATGTGATGATGAAAAAGGGTGATATGAGCTTATCACAAGCCCTGGAACATGTGAAGAGCCAACGACCATTGGCGTCTCCTAATTCTGGTTTCATTTTACAATTGCAGGACTTTGAAAAATCTCTTAAAGGTATGTCGTTGCAATTGAATTCATTCTTGGAAACATTATATTTTTTTATCCCTTCGGTGATACTGTCCTTTTGTTTTATGAAGAAAGACTTATTTTAAATTCTTATTCTAGTTGAATTCCATGCTAGTAAAGATTGTATTATTTTGTCCCTTTGTTGGTGCTTGTTCATTGTTTTTATGAAGAGAAGACTAATTCTGAATTCTAGTTGCAATTGAATTCCATGCTAGCAAACATTATACTTGTTGGTCCCTTTGTAGTGTCTTTCCATTGGTTTTCTAAAGGAAAAAATAATATGCTGACTAACATTGTATTCTTTTGTCCATTCGGTGGCGCCTTCATGTTGGTTTTATGAAGGGAAGTCTTACTCTGAATTCCTTGCTGAGAACGATTGCATTATTGTGCCTTTTGTTGTTCTTTTCCGTTGGTTTTCTGAAGGAAAGATTAATTCAAAATTCTTATTAGAGTTGAATTCATTATGAGAAACATTATATATTGTTGTCATTTCGGTGGTGCTTGTCCCTTTGTTCTAAATTCTTATTATAATTGAATTCCGTGCTAGCAAATATTGTATTATTTTGACCCTTCGTTGGTGCTTGTTCATTGTTTTTATGAAGAAAAGACTAATTCTGAATTTTAGTTGCGATTGAATTCCATGTTGGCAAACATTATACTTTTTTGCCCCATCGTAGTGCCTTTTCGTTGGTTTCTTGAAGGAAAAAATAATTTTGAATTCTAGTTGCAAATGAGTTCAATATTGATGAACATTGTATTCTTTTGTCCATTCGGTGGCACATTCTCTGAAGGAAAGTCTTATTAGAGTTGAATTCATTATGAGAAACATTGTATATTGTTGTCCCTTCCGTGGTGCTGTGTTTTCTGAATAAAGACTAATTCATAATTTTAATTCTAATTGAATTTTATGCTGGCAAGGATTCAAATGAATTCCATGCTGACAAAAATTGTATTCTTTTATCCCTTCGGTGGTAACTTTATGTTGGTTTTATGAAGGAAAGACTTTGAATTCTAATTTCAATTGTATTCTATTAGTCACTTTTGGTGGTGCATGTGCATATCTGTTGGTTTTCCGAAGAAATGTTTATTTTAAATTTTAATTCTAATTGAATTCCTTGCTAGGAAATATTGTATCATTTTATCCTTTCGGTGGTGCCTTTCGTTTGGTTTTTTGAAGGAAAGATTAATTCTAAATTGTAGTTGCAGTTGAATTCATTATGAGAAACATTGTGTCTTTTTGTCCCTTCGGTGGTCGTTGCCCCTTTGTTTTCTGAAGAAAGATTAAATTCTGAATTCTAATTCTGTATGAATTCCTTGCTGTTGTCCCTTCGGTGGTCAATGCCCCTGAAGAAAGATTAATTCTGAATTCTAATTCTATGAGAATTCCATGATGACAAAAATCGTATTCTTTTGTCCGTTTGGTGGTCCCTTCGGTGGTACCTTTATGTTGGTTTTATGATGGAAAGACTTTGAATTCTAATTTTAATTGTATTCTATTGGTCCCTTTTGGTGGTGCATGTGCATATCTGTTGGTTTTCCGAAGAAATGTTTACTTTGAATTTTAATTCTAATTGAATTCCATGCTGGATGATATTGTATCATTTTATCCTTTCGGTGGTGCCTTTCTTTTGGTTTTTTGAAGAAAAGATTAATTCTAAATTCTAGTTGCAGTTGAATTCATTATGAGAAACATTGTATGTTTTTGTGTCTTTGGTGGTCATTGCCCCTTTGTTTACTGAAGAAAGATTAATTCTGAATTCTAATTCTATAAGAATTCCATGTTGTTGTCCCTTCGATGGTCATTGCCCCTGAAGAAAGATTAATTCTGAATTTTAATTCTAGAAGAATTCCATGCTGACAAAAATTGTATTCTTTTGTCCCTTCGGTGGTGCCTTCCTATTGGTTTTCTAAAGGAAAGACCTTTGAATTCTAATTTTAGTTGAATTATTTATGGGAAACATTGCATTCTTTTGGTCCCTTCGGTTGTGCTTGTCTATTGGTTTTATGAAGAAAGACTTATTTGAATTCTAATTCTGATTGAATTCAATACTTGCAAAGATTGTATCATTTTGTCCTTTCGGTGGCACATTTCTGTTAATTTTCTAAAGGAAAAACTAATTCTGAATTCTAACTGCGGTTGAATTCATTATGGAAAACTTTGTGTTTTTTTTGTCCCTTCGGTGGCCTTTGTTTTCTTGTTCTCTAAAGAAAGACTAATTTTTGAATTCTAATTTTAATCGAGTTCCTTCGGTGGTACCTTCCTGGTGGTTTTTTGGAGGAAAGATTTTTCGAATTCTAATTTCAATTGAATTATTAATGGGAAACATTGCAATCTTTAGGTCCCTACGGTCGTTCATGCGTGTTGGTTTTATGAAGAAATACTTATTCTGAATTCTAATTCTAATTGAATTCAAGGCTAGGAAAGATTGTATTATTTTGTTCCTTGTGTGTTTCCAAGGAATGATTGATTCTGAATTCAATATTTGAGTTCATTATGGGAAAAATTGTATTTTATTATCCCTTCGATGGGGCCTATATGTTGGTTTTCTAAAAAAAGACATGCTATGAATTCTAATATAATTCTATGCTTGCAAAGATTGTATGTCCCTTCGGTGGTGCTTTTCATTTGGTTTTCTGAAGGAAAGATTAATTTTAAATTTTGATAGCAATTGAATTCATTATAGGAAACATTGTATTTTGTTATTCCTTTGGTGGTGCATGTCTGTTGATTTTATGAAAAAAGATTTATTCTGAATTCTAATTCTAATTGAATTCCATGCTTGTAAAGATTGTATTATTTTGTCCCTTAATTGGTGCTTTTCATTTGGTTTTCAGAATGAAAGATTAATTCTGAATTCTAATTACATTAAATACATTATGAGAAACAGTGTTTTTTTGTCTGTTCGGTGATGCATGTCCCTTTGTTTTTAGAAGAAAGACCAAATCAGAATTCTAATTCTATTTGAATTACATGTTGGCAAGAATTCAAAAGAATTCCAGGCTCACAAATATTGTATTCTTTTATCCCTTCGGTGGTGACTTCTTGTTGATATTCAGATTTTAGGCTCCCGTTGATTTTCGGATTTTAGGCCCTAATAGGTATCTTGTTATTGTCATTGATATCTTTGAATGTTGGAAAGGAAGGAAAAGGAGACTTGTGCTTTGTTAACTCCATGCCATGCCTTGTGTGTCTCGACAAACTACTACTACTACTATACTTATTCGATGTTTCATACTATACTAAAAGATGACAGTTGAGCCTTGTTTGCCATATATCCTCTTTGTTTTTTGGAATATGATGCTAAGTTCAGAAGTCATTATAGATACTTATTGTATAGTTGGGTTCATTAAAATATGAGTGCTTACATGAACGATAGAATATATTTTTTTAATCAAATATTATTTTCTTATTGATTATCAAAACATGATAAGAATTATTTAGCGTTGTGAGGTGCATTGTGTCAGTTCACTTTTGAGAACCTCAATGATGACACTCATGCATATTTCCTTTTTTCTTTTGTAAATTATTTATGTTGTTTAAATGTGTGGTGAATATGAGTCTATCTGGATCTGTTGTTTTCGTTGCCTTGTCTTGTGATTATTCATTGGGTTGGAAAGGAAAATTTCCAAAGGACCCTTTTATGCTAGTTAGCACACCAAGGAACAACTTAGTCATGATTGTTGAGATGTTAGCATTTATAGTTAGTAATCAAATTCTATGTTGATTCCTGGTTAAGGTTAGGGTCATTAATTTTCTTGGTGGGTATGACATCTTAAAGCACCTTCGGCATTATTAAATATGTGATTCTAGCTTTATTTGTGTTGATTACAGTTTATTTATTTTCTATTATATTTTTTTTGTAATGCATATCTATTCTTGGATGTTTATCTACTGATTAATTGATACAGGTAGAAAGTGAAAATCTAAAATCATTAAATAGCATGTGGTATGACTGATATGTAAGTGCGGTGCAAATTAGAGTCAGTTAGTCATAGGTATATTTTAGTCGGTGGTGCCCTTTTGTTGGTGAATATATATATTTTTGGAGTTGACTCTCTATAGACATCTTCAAGAAAAGTATGTCATTATAGGCAAATCTACTATGTGTTATAATAGGAATTCGACTTGGTGATTAGATAATAGTAGTTTATGTGCAAAAATCTGCTATGCAAGCTACTAGAAAAATTCAGTGATCATGTAAGTTATTGGATATTCTGTTTTTAGGCTCTAAATAGGACACTTATTATTTGCCTTGATATCTCTAAATGTTTGAAAAAAAAAAAAAAAAGGAGAATTGTGCTATATCAACTCCATGTCCATCCTTTTGTTTCTTGACAAACCACTACTACTGGACTTATCATTTGTTTAATATTACTGAACCTTATTTGCCATATATTCTCTTTGTTTTGTGGAATATGATGCACTAAAGTCCATAAGTCATTATAGATACTTTTGGTATAGTTGGGTTCTTTAAAATATGAGTGCTTACGTGAATGATAGAATATATTTTCTTTGCATCTAATATTGTTTGCTTATTTATTATCAAAGCATGATAAACATTATTTAGCGTTGCGATGCGCATTGTGTTAGTTTACTATTGGGGTCCACAATGATGACCCTCATGCATATATTCTTTTTTCTTTTGTAAATTATGTTTGTTGTTGAAATGTGTGGTGAATATGAGTCTGTCTGCATATGTTGCTTTCGTTGCTTCATTTTGTGATTATTCCTTTGGGATGGAAAGGGAAGATTCTTAAGGACTCTTCTATGCTAGTTAGCACACCAAGAAACAATCTAGTCATGATTGCTTAGATGTTAACATTTAGAGTTTATAATCAAATTTTGAGTTGATCCCTTGATTAGGTTAGGGTCATTAATGTTGTTGGCGGAGCTGAGGTCTTAAAGCTCATTTGGCTTGATTATTTTGGTGACTCTAACTTTATTTGTGTGGATTACCGTTTATTGATTTTCTGTCCTACTTGTTTGTACTGCTTGTCTGTTCTTAGATGTTTATCTACCGATTCATTGATATAGTTAGAAAATGGAAATCTAAAACCGTTACATGGCATGTAGTATGACTGATATGCAAGCGTGATGCCTCTGTCAGTCTTAGGTATTTGTTTTAGTCGGTAGTGCCTTTCTGTTGGTGAATATATATATATATATATATATATATATATATATATATATATATATATATATATATATTTGGGGTTGACTCTCTGTATATCTTAAAGCAAAGAATGTCATTGTAGGCAAATCTACTTTATGTGTTATAATAGGAATTCGACTTGGTGATTAGATGATAGTAGTTTGTGTGCGCAAAACTTCTATGCAAGCTACTAGGAAAATTCTATGATCATGTGACTTCTTGGATATTTTGTTTTTAAGGTTCTAATATGATATTTATTATCTGCCTTGATATCTTTGAATGTTTGAAAAGAAAGAAAAGGAGAATTATGCTTTGTTAACCCCATGTCCTTGTGTTTCTTGACAAACCACTACTACTAGACTTATCATTTGTTTAAATATTGCATTGAGTGATGGAAATTGAACCTTATTTGCAATATATCCTCTATGTTTCATGGAATATGATGCTAAAGTCTAGAAGTCATGATAGATACTAATGGTACAATTTGGTTCTTTTAAATATGATTGCTTATAGGCATGATAGATTATATTTGTTTTGCATCAAATATTGTTTTGTGTATTGATTATCAAAGCATGGAAAACATTCTTTAGCATTGTGTCAGTTAACTATTGAGATCGACAATGATGATCCACACTAGCTTTATTTGTGTGGATTAGAGTTTATTGATTTTCTGTCCTACTTGTTTGTAATGCATGTCTGTTCTTGGATGTTTATCTATTGATTCATTGATATATTTAGAAAGTGGAAATCTAAAACCATTACATGGCATGTAGTATGACATATGCAAGCGCGATGCCTTTTTTAGTCCATCAGGTTGTAATGCATGTCTGTTCTTGGATGTTTATCTACTGATTCATTGATATATTTAGAAAGTGAAAATCGAAAACCTTTACATGACATATAGCATGACTCATGCAAGTGCGATGACTCTTTTAGTCCATCAGTCTTAGTAACCTTTACATGACATGTAGCATGAATATATATATATATATATATTTAGGGTTGACTCTCTATGTGTATCTATTAGTAATGTTTGTCATTATAGGCAAATCGACTGTGATTTGATGATATAGTTTATGTGAAAATATCTTCTATGCAGGTTACTGTGAAAAGTAAGTGAACATGTGAGTGATATTTTGGATTTTAGGCTCTAATAGGACTCTTGTTATTGTCATTAATATCTCTGAATATTGGAAGGAAGAAAAAGGAGAATTGTGCTTTGTTATCTGTTGTTTCATATTGTACTAATTGATGACAGTTGAGCCTTCATTGCCATATATACTCTCTGTCCTTGTGTTTCTTGACAAATCACTACTAGTAGACTTATCATCTGTTTAATATTGCACTAAGTGATGACAACTGAATCTTATTTGCCATATATCCTCTCTGTTTCATGGAATGTGATGCACTAAAGTCCAGAAGTCATTATAAATACTTATGGCATAGTTGGGTTCTTTAAAATATGAGTGGTTATATGACTGATAGAATATATTTTCTTTGCATCAAATATCGTTCTCTTATTGATTATCAAAGCATGATAAACATTATTTAGTGTTGTGATGTGCATTGTGCCAATTCACTGTCGGGATCCACAATGATGACTCTCATGCATATTATCTTTTTTCTTTTGGAAATCATGTATGTTGTTTAAATGGGTGGTGAATATGAGTCTGTCTACATCTGTTGTTTTCGTTGCCTCGTCTTGTGATTATTCTCTAGGATGGAAAGGGAAGTTTCCCCATGACTCTTCCATGCTAGTTAGCACACCGAAGAACAATGTAGTCATGATTGGTTAGATGTTAGCATTTAGAGTTAGTAATCAAGTTCTAAGTTGATCTCTGGTTAAGGCTAGGGTCATTAATTTTCTTTATGGGTCTGACATCTTAAAGCACCTCGGCCTTATTAAATTTATTACAATAGCTTTATTTGTGTTGATTATAGTTTATTTATTTTCTGTCCTATTTTTTTGTATTACATATCTATTCTTGGATCTTTCTCTATTGATTCATTGATACAGTTAGAAAGTGAAAATCTATAATTAATAAGTGGCATGTGATATGACTGATATGTAAGTGTGGTGCATCTTAGTGTCAGTCAATCATAGGTATTTTTTTAGTCGGTGGTGCCTTTCCATTAGTGAATATAAATATTTTTGGTGTTGACTCTCTATGTTTATCTTCAAGCAAAGTATGTCATTGTAGGAAAATCTATTGTATGTGTTATAATAGGAATTTGACTAGGTGATTAGATGATAGTAGTTTGTGTGCGAAAATATTCTATGCAAAAATTCTATGATCATGTGAGTTGTTGGATTTTTCGTTTTTTTAGGCTTTAATAGAACACTTATTATTTGCCTTGATATCTCTGAATGTTTGAAAAGAAAAAGGAGGTGAATTGTGCTTTGTCAACTCCATGTCATTCGTTGTGTTTCTTGACAAACCACTACTACTAGACTTATCATCTGTTTAAATATTGCACTAAGTGATGACAGTTAAACCTTATTTGCAATCTCTGTTTCATGGAATCTGATTCTCTAAAGTCTAGAAGTCATGATAGATAAGTATGGTGCAGTTTGGTTCTTTTAAACATGAGTGCTTACATGTATGATATATTATATTTACTTTGCATCAAATATTTGTTTATTGATTACCAATGCATGGAAAGCCTTCTTTAGCATTGTGATGTGAACTATGTCAGTTAATTGTCGAGATCGACAATGATGACCCTTATGCATATTTTCTTTTTTCCTTTTGTATAATATGTCTTATGTTTAAATGTGTGGTGAATGAGTCTATCTTCTTGTGTTGCTTTAGTGTCTTGTCTTGAGATTATTCCATTGGGATGGAAAAGGAAATTTCCCAAGGACTTTTCTATGCTAGTTAGCACACCAAAGAACAATCTAGTCATGATTACATAGATGTTAACATTTAAAGTTAGTAATCAAATTTTGAATTGATCTCTTGTTAAGTTTATAGTCATTAATGATCTTGGCGCGATGTGTATTGTGTCATTTCACTGTCGGGATCCACAATGATGACTCATGCATATTTTTTTCTCTTCTGTAAATTATGTTTGTTGTTTAAATGGGTCGTGAATACGAGTCTATATGCATCTGTTGCTTTTGTTGCCTCGTCTTGTGATTATTTTCTAGATTGGATAGGGAAGTTTCCCAAAGACACTTCTATGCTAGTTAGCACAATAAGGAATAATCTAGTCATGATTGTTTAGATGTTTACATTTAGAGTTAGTTGTCAAATTCTGAGTTGTTCCGATGTTAAGGTTACGGTAATTAATGTTCTTGGTGGGTTTGACGTCTTAAAGCTTCATTGGCTTGATTATTTTGGTGACACTAGCTTGTTGTATGATTGATATGTAAGCGCGGTGCATCTTAGAGTCGGTCATTCTTAGATATTTTTTTAGTCAGTCGTGCTTTTCTGTGATATATTATTGGAGTTGACTCTATGTATCTTCAAGCAAAGAATGTCATTGTAGGCAAATCTAAGTGTTATAATAGGAATTTGACTTGGTGATTAGATGATAGTAGTTTATGTGCGAAAATCTTTTATGCAAGCTACTAGGAATATTTAGTAATCATGTTTAGAGGTGGCAAAATTTGACCAGACCCGAAAACTTGACCCAACTTGGTATAGACCCAACCCGACCCGAAAATACATCAAAATAATATCAACCGAACCTAACCCGACCCTAACCTGAGTGTCCTAAAACCCGAAATGACCCAGATTCAAAATAACCTGAACCTGACTTTACTATACACCCGAAACGACCCAACCCAAAATGATTTGAAAATATTTTCTTTTATAAAAAAATTTGTTTTATAATACTAGGATAATAGTTAATTTACTAGTTGTCAAATAAAATAAATTATATAAAAATTAAATAATTATTGATTTACATGTGTTGATATGCATGGTTCAACATTCTATCAATATGAGTAATCTCATTAATTTCAAATAAAAAAATTGAGAAGAATAATAAATTTTGCATTTTTCTTCAAGTCACAATTAAATTTTATTTTAATTGTCCTTAAAAATATAATGAAATGAAGTGATTATTTGAAATTTAATCTTCAAAATTTGATATAAGACGTTAATATTGAGAATAACTTTATGGACCAGTTGTCTAAGATTATTTAAGATTGAATAACTTAAAAATATAATGGAATGCCTCACACGTCTCCACAACGTGGAGATTGTGGTGACTTTTGGGAAGGGGGGCTGCTGAAGTTTTTAGCCCAAGTTTTCATATATATAGCAGATGTAAACGTAAAATATTTCACCCATGAGATTTTGTTTAGTTTCCTTTAAATCGTCTGTTTTTTTTTTAAATCTTTGGAGACTCAAAGAAATGTTGAAAGAGCAAAATTTTGAAGGAGTTTTCTGTGGAATTTCATAGAGAATCATGAAAAACTATCAGAAAAATAGAGGGTAATAACGTAATGGTTATTTATGAATTTCTAATGTTTATGAAGTTTTCCTGAATTCAAAGTGAGAATTTTCAAAGTGTGTGGTTTATATCGAATTGAAGAATAAATTAGAAAATTTATATAAATATGATGCCAGGTGTTGACGATCTACAACCAGGGGAATTTCTGAGAGAAACAGGAAAGGCAAGCAGGTGATCAACGGGTAGCTTTAAGAACTACGTGGTGAGTTGGATTTATTTTAAGCAATTCAAATAAAAAATGAAAAATCTAGAGATGATATTAAAATAAATTATTAGCTTATGTTTTTGTGATAGATAAAGATTTGGGTTGATAGATATGATATGAATATTAGACACGTAGGAAAATTATTATGTGAGAAGAAATATTATTAGGATAATGAGTTGATTTAAATAATGATTGTGATAAATAAAATAATCTATGAGTTATGGTTGATGTTTTAATACGAATTATGAGGAAATGAATTTTAGTGGATATTAACAAGCTTTGGTGGATGATTTGATGTGATTAGAGATGAAATTTAGTGGATTTTGACAAACTTTAATGGATGATTTGATGTGATTTGGGATGAGTGGATTTTAGTAGAATTTTATATAATTTGAGAAAAAGCAGGATAGTCAATTTAAATATTTTGATTTCATGTAATTTTTACATTAATGTTTATATGTATATTTCACATCATTGTTCATATGCATATGCATTAAATGAAAAGAAAAGAACCGAGAAGGCAGCTGATCTAATTGAAAAAAAAAATGACAGCAAGTATGTGCTAGAAATAAAAGGGACACCGTGTCAGCTGGTATATGCTGAGAAAATTCCATGGCAGTTAGGACAAGCTGCAAAGAAAAGAATCGGGAAGGGGTCGATCTACAGTAATAACAACTTGTCGACAGGTGGGAAGACGTTCCCATCATATGCATTCATGCATTACATCTATTTCAATTATTGCTTGCATTATTGAAATGTTGATATGTGATGTGTTATTGTGAATTTAATCATAGATGAATGAGTCTCACAGAGAGAGACAATTATAGTGATAAGATTATTGAAATGCTTAGGTGTGGTGTGTTATTGTGAATTTAATCATAGATGGATGAGTCTCATAGAAAGAGGCAGTTATGGTGATAAGATGATTTAAATGCTGAGGTGTGGTGTGTTATTTTTATGGTGATAAGAACTATCTAAATGATAGACTTTATGATATGACCCTTGTTGTGAGGTAATTATAAGATAATTGATGGTCTTGAGGTGGACAAATAAATAAGAGGAAGAGATTGATAGATAATGGATATTTTAACAGGTGTAGTGATAGTAGAATGCTAGTATCAAGTGCATGAAATATAAATTGATTTAAATATTAAAAGACTGTTTATGTAAATGAGTACTTTAGTAAATTTAAATCACCGAGCTTATGAACTTTATTCCTCATTGTACAATGATTTTCAGGTATCAGGTCTGACAAATAGTTTGGTGAGTTGAAGTTCAGAAGAAATTATTTTCTTTAAGCCACGCACGTGTCAACATCTTCAGACTAATGAGATAAAAAAATAAAAAATTTGTTTGTAAATATTCATGCATTTTACGTTGCATAGAATATTTAATGATCATATTGATGTAAAATTTCTTTTGGTGTTATTTATATTTCATTGTTGCATATATGTGTCGTGCTGAGATTCTCAAAATGTGATGACACCGTTTCAGGGGTGGCCAACCCGGGATGGGTCGTTACAAAACCAAGTCTTTAGTGTTCCATGCTGCGGCCTAGAAAGTTCAAGCCTCGGCCTCCAGAACTATGTCCAAAAAAGCCAAGAAAGTCATCAGTGTGAGCCACAGCCTGGATCAATCTGAGGTGTGGGCTGGCAGTCTGAGGTGCAGCCTGGGTCAATTTGAGCCGCGGCCTGGATTAATGTGAGCCGCGGCGCGAGCACGATGCTTTGTTTCCGAGTCATGACTTAATTAGGGTTTTAATGATAATTTAAACCCGAAAACACCCTTGGACCTTTTGTATTATAAATAGATCACTTAGGGTTTGATAAAGGAATTATCAAGGCTGAAAAACTCAAGAAGGCTGCCACAGTCTCCCCTATCAAAGTGTTCAAAAATGAATCCCATGGCCAACTAATCTCCAAGCAAGGTGAAAGGTTGAATCCCTAGGTGTAGTTATTCTTATTTTTCATTATTGGTTCAGTTGTAGTTTGGATTTATTGTCAAAACATTGTTATGATTTACTCTTTGATATAATTAGAAGATTATCTCTTAATCTGATAATTGTATCTTTCTCCTCGATATAAGTCTAGTCATACTCTTCTTATGTCAAGATTGTTTGATGTGATTGAGTATGGTAGATTTATCTTTTAGGTTTGTCCATTACTGCGATATTGTCATTAAAATATGTTGTCATTTCTTGATAAATCTATAGGATATGTCATGTGTGCTTAAATCGAAAGCAAAGAGTAATTCATATCAATTACATTAGGGTTTACATGTGCTTTGATTGAATATTTACTGATTACTTGTTTGAGATGTGTATTTCTAGGGTATGGTGATGGGGTTAAGGTATATAGGTTGTGGTCCTTAGAAAAGAAGGGCATGAAACTCATAATAAGTAGGGATGCTATTTTTAATGAATTGTTATTTCCCTACTTGGAGAAAACTAACCCTGCAGGGGCTAGTGAGCAAACCAGTCCGGAAGTTGTGGAGCATCGCATCAAGGAGAATTCGGTTCAGGTAGAGCAAAGAAAGCAAGAGGGTTCGGACCAGGTAGAGCCCATTGATGAAGGCCAAGCTCAAGAAACTCAAGAGGAGGCTGAACTAGAAGAGGTTGATGCAGCAAGTCGGAATGACAACCAGCTCACAAGGGACCAGGGAAGGAGGGTGGTTAGACCACCTTTGAGATATGGGTTTACAGATGCTAATGTAGCAGCTCCTTGGACAAAAGGAGAGGTTAAACCAGAAACTTACATGGATGCTATGGAGTGTAAGGATTCGTCAAAGTGGCAGCTAGCTATGGAGGAAGAAATGAATTCTTTGATGAAGAACAACTCTTGGGAGTTGGTGCCCAAACCAGAACAACAGAGAGTTGTGGATTTAGATGGATCTACAAGATCAAAGAAGGGAATACTCCAGGGGATGAAGTTCAGTATAAAGCTAGGCTGGTGGTGAAAGGGTTCACACAAAAGGAAGACATAGATTTCACCGAAATCTTCCCCCCGGTTGTGAAATACAAGATGATACGGATAATGTTAGCATTGGTGGTCCAATTTGATTGGGAAATCGAGCAAATGGATGTGAGGACGGCGTTCTTACATGGAGAGCTCAATGAGACCATTTACATGAGGTAACCCGAAGGCTATGAGGAAGGAAGGCAGGGAGAGTTGGTATGCAAATTGAAGAAATCTCTCTATGGCCTGAAGCAATCACCTCAGTAATGGAATAAGAGGTTTGAGTCCTTTATAATCAGCTTGGGTTTCATGAGGAGCTACTATGATTTGTGCTTGTACTACAAGGGGCAGAAGGTTGAGGAAGTGGTGATCATCCTCATCTATGTTGATGACATATTGTTAGTTTGGAGCAGCATGGAGAGGATAAGAAAATTGAAGGCTCAACTCAGTGAGGAGTTTTAGATGAAAGATCTTAGCCATGCAAAGAAGATCCTTGGGATGTGTATCATCCGGGAAAGGGAGAGAAACAGATTGAAGATCTCTCAAACTTCCTACATAGAGAAGATGATATCTAAGTTTTCTATGGAAAATAGCAAACCAGTTAAGGTTCCCTTTGCTAGTCATTTCAAGTTCTCCAGCGATCAATATCCAAGATTGGAGGTGAAGAAGAAGGAAATGGAAAAAGTTCCCTACTCTAGTACGGTTGGTTCTATTATGTTCACCATGGTAAGCACTATACCTGACGTTGCTCATGCAATGAATGTTCTCAGTAGGTTTATGAGTAATCCTGGAAAGGAGCATTGGCTTTGGATGAAATGGTTACTGAGGTACTTGAAGGGAAGCCCAGAAGTAGGGCTAGTTTATGACAAGAGGGGTAAGTCCATCTGCCTTGAGGGTTTTGCGGATTCGGACTATAGAGCATACCAGGATAAAAAGAGATCGATTACCTCCTACTTCTTCAACTTAAATGGATATTGTGTAAGTTGGAAGGCTCGGTTTCCGTTGGTGGTAGCACTCTCAACAACTGAGGCTGAGTATATAGCGGTTACAGAGGCCATCAAGAAGGCTATGTGGTGCAAAGGGTTGCTGGAAGAGTTGCAGGTACTAGAGGAGCAGGTTGTGGTGTTTTCGGATAGTCAACGTGCATTGCACTTGTGTAAGAATCTGGTGTTCCATGAGAAGACAAAGCACATGGATGTTCGATATCATTTCATTCGAGAAAATGTTATGAAAGGATGCATCCATGTGGACAAGGTAGCCATGGAAGAAAACCCTGCGGATTTAGGTACTAAAGTTATACCTCTAAGTAAGTTCAATCATTGCCTTGGACTACTTAGGATTGGAGTCGGTTGATTGATGACTCAAGATGAGTTTGGATCCTGAAGTTCTATGCACAATGGTTTGGGTTTAAACACTTAGACAAAGGTAGAGATTGTTGATATTTGTCTAAGGTTTAAACATGGCTAAGGTTTAAACCAAGGTTGGAAGAATAAATTTCAGCATGTTAAAAGAGTGCACACAAGTGTGCGCGTCACTTTGGGTGTGTGCTCACCTCTCCATTCCGCAAGACAAAGAAGTGCGCACAGCTGTGAGGGGTCTAGCTTTAGTGTGCGCTTTAGCTCTCCTCCTTCCAGGCCACAGTGCCCAACAAGGGAGGTGCTGGAGGAGGGGCAGCACCGCACCTCTCCCTCACCAAGGCCGGGGCGCCCAGAAGGTGGTGAATTAGTGCTTTGCCTTGAGCCGCGGTGCCCCTTGTTCGGTGCCTATGCGCTAGGCACATTGATGCACACATATTCTACTTGATTTAGCTACTTGTTAAGTGTGTGGGTGCATGGTTAAAATGCACAACATCACTTAGGATTGATGGAGGGCCATGGTTGATTGGTCATCAAGATCTAAGGGTGGAGAATGACACTCAAGATTGAACAAGAAGATGGTGCACTATATAAAGGGTCACCTAGCTTCATTCTCAACATATTGTGACATAATTTGAGATCAATTGTAAAGAGTGAAAAGACACAATACAAGAGAGAATTGTGTGAGAGTGCAAAGACACAAAACACAAGAGGGACTCATTGTAGAGAGGCTGGTTGTAAAGAGAGAGTAGTATAGATTTGATAGAGAGCATTGTAATAGTTCTTATCAACTTCTTTCTTCTTTTCTTGGTTTCTTCAAGAACTTGAGCTTCTTAGAGAGGGGTTGCTGTAATTGTAAAAGAACCATTGATTTGGTGCAGAGAGTTCAGAGGAACTCACAGGGACGTAGGCACATCGCGAACCTCGATAACAAATCGCTTGTCTTCTTTCTTTCTTTGATTTTTGTTCTTGTTTTTTATTCCAAATCTTTACAGTTCATTCTAAAATTAGGTGTTTGGAAGATCACCACCTGGGAATCTTGTCAAGGTGATTTCCAACAATTTGGACAGAACAGAAATCAAACAATCAAAGAAAGAACACAAGCAATTGTTATCGAGGTTCGGCAATGTGACTACGTCCCTGTGAGCTCCTCCGAGCTCTCTGCACTAAATCAATGGAGTTCCTACAATTATAGCAACACCTCTTCAAGAACCCTCTTGTTCTTGAAAAATGAAAGAAGAGAAAAAAAAAGTGATAAGAACTAAGTGTTTCCTTGGAATTTTTTCCAAGAAAATTTCAATTACAAAGCCCTTGAATCCCCAATCTAGACTACTATCTCTCTAAACAACCAGCCTTTCTTGAATGAGTCTCTCTTGTGTTTTGTGTCTTTGCACTCTCACACTTGATGCTCACATCACATGTCTTGTTGTTCCTCCTAGATGACCCTTTATATAGGGCAACGACTTTCTCAACCAATCTTTAAGATCAATCTCAACCCTAAGATCTCAAGAACCAAAGTCTCATGGCTCCCTAAGAGTCTAAGTAATCCTGTGTGTTTTAACCAAGTCCCATGCACCATCTCAAAGAGGCTTAAAACCATGTACCATGTGTGCCTGGCGCCGCGGCTCAGAACAGGGCAGGCCACGACGCACAACAGGGCAACACTTCACCATCTGCTGGAGGCCACGACGCCCAAGGCTTAGCTATGGCGCCACCTGAAGGGGAGGAGTCCTGGACTTGATGGAGTTTGTGGCGCCCAAGCCTGGGCCGCGACGCACACCAGAACCTGATGCTGAAATTCCATCCGTTTAAGTCTTCGATAAATCCCAACATGAATGTTATAAAATATTTCATTCCTCTATATGCTTTAGTCTTGGAGGCCCACAAATATCTAAATGAATAACCTCAAGTAGTTTCGATGATTTCCATATTTTGGAAAAATATTTTCTACTTAATTTTCCTTTGACACATTTCTCACATATATCGATGTCAATTATACTAATGGTGGTTGTTCAATGGTTTCCAACAGGTGCTATGAAACAACACTTTTCCCATTTGTCATTGAACAGAATGGTGGCTGTTCTGAGTTGCAAGGATGGGAGGCAGATGATGGCAAGGGTGTGCTGCTTCTCGTCTGTGGCATTGGCTTAAGCGACGGTGCACCAACAACTTTTGCACTAGGCTCATGAACTAGGCCTGGTTTTTCATTTTTTTGGCCATTTATACCATTTAAAACGGTCAAAACAGTGATGGGCTTTTAAAGTAGTGATGATGCAATTGTGATTGTTTTAACATGTGGTTTCTGGCAAATTTTAGAAGACTTTTAGCTTTTGAAATTTTTTTCAATGAGCTAAAAAAATTTAATGAAACTTTATATGCTCCCAAACTGTCAAATTTTTGGGGAGTTTTCTTTTCTCTTTTTGGTTGGATTTTGTATAGCCATAAGTATAATTAAATGACTAATTTTGATGATGAAGGAAATACATATTCTTCATTGAGTGTTAGTGTGTGAAAGTATTTTCAATTGGACCTTATTTGTCGCTGGATATTTCAATCACTTCCGGTTGTTCTTCTTCAAGTAAATTGCAATGCTGAAATTCATCCCTCTAGAGTTCAAAGTAATCTGATGCTTCTTGAGAAACATTTAAAGGGTATTGATGAAGATAAATTTTCAAAAGACTTAACTATGGAGTTTTAAAAATAATTGGTTTGATATACTTTGATGAATCGGGCGCTAATACCATCGATGGTCAAAGAATATCAATGGCTTTTGTCACGAGACTATTAATCTCAGAGACAAGAATCAATAATCTATAGTTATGTAACCCTCTCAACATTAGTATTGCAGAGAATTAAAAGTAAGTTTTCAAAAATGAGAGGGGTCCTATTAATAGTGAACCAAGAGGTAATAAGTGACGCTTCATTAAAGATACAACTCTTGAAAAAGTTGTGTTCTCTGTGAAAGACTGTGACACATGCTGGAAAAGGTTCAAGCCATGAGTTATCATCTGGTGTGGCACATCTATGGTGTTACGGTGTGTCCACCAATTACAACATGCCAACATTGGTCTCATGTCCCCCTCAACTAGTTATTATGTATTTTAATATTTCTGCGGAGTTTTAGTTTATGTTCCCTCCATCTTATTTGCAATTTCATATTTCAAATTAATAAACTGGTAGAGATTTGTGCCAAACCACAGGGAAAAAAAATTCTTTTTATCAGTAATTTGGTAATATCATTTAACATAACTGCACCATAGTTGCACATTACGACCCGAGAGAGATTAGAGAGGGGTAATAAAATAAAATAAAGAGAGAAGAAACATAGTGATAGAAAAGAAGACAATCAATACACCATAATGACTTTATTAGGGATATTTTTATCATTTGATATTATTATTAACGGAATTGTAGCCACAACCAAAGTGATGGTGACAATAACTCCATCTTTAATTTATTAGGAGAATTAATCAATACAACAACAAAGGCTTTCTCCTGTTTTCTGTCGTACACATTTTATAACCTTGGGTTTTTCCCCATGGAATGTACAAGGATCTTTACAATCTGCGTCATTGTTGCATAAATTAATATAGCGACACCCTTGAGGTCCACTTTGGGGTAAATAGTCTCCATTAGTATTGAAATTATAAAGATCAGTTCCTGCAACACAAAAAAGAAAAAAAAACACGATCTATTGTTAAAAAATTGAAAACGTGTTTGGCAAACAAAATTAAAAAGGTATATAAGCATGAGTGCATAGAATTCATTATAGCTTGCCTCAATATATAATGGAGAGAGAAATAAAGAGTACCATAAGGTTTTGCGATGGAAGGGGAAGTAACCAGGACCATAACTAGAAGAGCAACAATCACATGAAACTTTTCCGATACCATTTTTTTTATTGCTATATGATTGATAAGTAAAGAAGTTGGATTTTATAGGCCTTGGCTCTCTCTATTTTCCCTTTTTTCTCATTTTCTTTTGTAGTAAAGATCAACCCCTCTGTGGTAAAAAAGTGTGATGTTATCCTACAATAAACCTAAATTTAGATTGTAAAGTGGTCCCACCAAATCTGAAAATTTAAGAAGTCTAAATCTATGTGCAAAAACTAGAGATGAGCTCCTACATTGTAAAAGCTTGTAGAATTAAATCTTGCAAATGCATAAATTTTGATTGTAAAGTGGTTCCCACCAAATCTTAAAACTTAAAAAGTACAAATCCACGTGAAAAAACATTGTACTGCAGGTTTTACTTTACATTTTTTTACTAGATGAGAGCTGATCTCCAAAAATAGTGTATTACAGCCTTTACTTTATAATTTTTACTGTTGAAGAGTTAATTTGTTGTAAATTCCATGTTTAAGGTTTTAATAGATTTCTCTAGGTGCGTTTCAACTTCCTTTTTAAATTCTTTGCATTTTTCCAGAGATTCTGATTTGTATTTAATAAGATATATGTACCCGTATCTTGAATAAACATCGATGAATGTTATAAAGTATTTCATTCCTCTCTGTGTTTTAGTCTCGGAGGTCCACAAATATCTAAATGAATAACCACATGTAGTTATGATGATTTCCATCATTTGGAAAAAAAAAAAAATTGTACTTAATTTTCCTTTGGTACATTTCTCACATAATTCAAAGTCAATTGTACTAATGGTGGCTGTTCAATGGTTTCAAGTAGGTGCTGTGAAACAACATTTTTCCTGTTTGTCGTTGAATTCAATGGTGGCTGTTCAGAGTTGCAAGGCTAGGATGCAGATAATGGCGGGGGTGTGCTGCAGCTCGCCCATGGCATTGGCTTGAGCGACCGTGCACCGTCAACCGTTGCACTAGGCTCATGAACCAGGCTTGGTGTTTCACTTCTTTTTTTGCCATTTATACTGTCTAAAACGGTCGAAACGGTGATGGGCTTTGAAGGTGGTGACGATGTGATTGTGATTCTTTTAATCGCAGGTGGTTTCCGGAAAATTTTGGAAGATTTTAAGCCTTTTCAAATTTTTTTTCAGTGAGCTTGAAAATTTTAACAAAATATTATATGCTCCAAAACTGTCAAATTTTTGAGGAGTTTTCTTTGCTCTTTTCGGTTGGATTTTGTGTAGCCACAAGTCCAATTCATTGACTACTTTTGATGATGAATAAAATACATATTCTTCAATGAGTGTTAGTGTGTGAAAGTATTTTCAATTGAATCTCCTTTGTCACTGGAAATTTCAATGACTTCCAGTTGTTCTTCTTCAAGTAAATTGCGATGCTGAAATTCATTCCTCTACAGTTCAAAGTAATCTAACGCTTCTTGATGAACATTTGAAGGATATTGAAGAAAATGAATTTTCAAAAGACTTAAATATGGAGTTTTTAAAATAATTGGTTTGACATACATTGATGAATCGGGTGCTGATACCATGGATGGTCAAAGAATATCAATGGCTATTGTCGTGCGACTATTAATCTCATGAACAAGAATCAATAATCTATAGTTATATAACTCTCTGAACATTAGTATTGCAGAGAATTAAAAGTGAGTTTTCACAAATGAAAGGGGTCCTATTTACAATGAACCAAGAGGTACATAAGTGATGCTTCGTTAAAGATATACCTCTCGAGAAAGTTGTGTTCTCTGTGAAAGATTGTGACTCTTGCTGGAGAAGGTTCCAGCCATGAGTTATCATCTAGTGTGCCATATCCATGATGTTACGGTGTGTCCACCAATTACAACATGCCCACATTGGTTTCATGTCCCCCTCAACCAGTGTGCCATATCCATGGTGTTATGGTAAGTTTTTTTCTCTTGGAGGTCAACAAATATCTAAATTATTAACCACAAGTTGTTGTAATGATTTCCATATTTGGGAAAAATATTTCTACTTACTTTTCCTTTGACACATTTCTCACAAATATCAAAGTTAATTGTACTAATGGTGGTTGTTCACTGGTTTCCAGTAGGTGCAGTGAAACAACACTTTTACCATTTGTCCATGAACTCAATGGTGGCTGTTCAGAGTTTCAAGGATGGGATGCAGATGATGGCTTGGGTGTGCTGCTGCTCACCCATGGCATTGGCCTGAGCGACGGTGCACCGTCAACCATTGCACTAGGCTCATGAACCGGGCCTTTTGTCTACTTTTTTTTCAATTTATACCGTCTAAAACGGTCGAAACAGTGATGGGCTTTAAAGGCGGTGGTGATGCAGTTGTGAGAGTTTTAATCCCAGGTGGTTTCTGGCAAATTTTAGAAGAGTTTGAGCCTTTTGAAATATTCTTCAGTGAGTTGGAAAATTTTAAAGAAACATGAAATGCTCCTAAACTATCAAATTTTTTGGGAGTTTTCTTTACTCTTTTCGGTTTGTTTTTGTGTAGCGATAAGTACAATTCATTGACTACTTTTGATGATGAAGAAAATACATATTCTTCGATGAGTGTTAGTGTGTGAAAGTTTTTTCTATTAGATCTTCTTTGTCGCTGGAAATTTCAATGACTTTCGGTTGTTCTTCTTCAAGTAAATTGTGATGCTAAAATTCATTCCTCTATAGTTCAAAGTAATTTGATGCTTCTTGATTAACATGTGAAGGATAATGATGAAGATGAATTTTCAAAAGAGTTAAATATGGAGTTTTAAAATAATTGGAATGACATACATTGATGAATCGGGCGCTGATAGCATTGTTGGCCAAAGAATATCAATGGCTATGGTCGTGAGACTATTAATCTCACAGACAAGAATCGATAATCTATAGTTATGTAACTCTGTCAACATCAGTATTGCAGAGAATTAAAAGTGAGTTTTCACAAATGAGAGGGATCCTATTTATAGTGAACCAAGACGTACATAAGTGATCTTCATTAAAGATACAACGCTTGAAAAAGCTTTGTTCTCTGTGAAAGATTGTGGCTTTTGCTGTAGAAGGTTCCAACCATGAGTTATCATCTGGTGTGGCACATCCATGGTGCTACAGTCTCTCCACCAATTACAACATGCCAACATTGGTCTCATGTCCCCCTTCAACTAGTTGTTATATATTTTAATTTTCTGGTGGAGTTTTAGTTTATGTCCCCTCTGTCTTATTTGTAATTTTATATTTCAAATTAGTAAGCTAGTAGAGATTCATGCAAAACCACAAGGAAAAAAAAATAATTTTTAACAGTAATTTGGTAATATCATTTAACATAACTGCACCATAGTTGCACCCGATGAGCCGGGAGAGATTAGAGAGGGGTAATAAAATAAAATAAAGAGGGAAGAAACATAATGACAGAAAATGACATTCAATACTCCATAATGACTTTATTAAGAGTATTTTTATCAGCTGATATTATTATTAACGGAATTGTGGCCACAACCAAAGTAGTAGTGACAATAGCTGAATCTTTAATTTGTTAGGAGAATTAATCAATACAACAACAAAGGCGTTCTCATGTTTTCGGTCGTACACATTTAATAACCTTAGGTTTTTTCCCATGGAATGTTCAAGGATCTTTACAATCTGCGTCATTGTTGAATAAATTAATATAACAACACCCTTACGGTCTAATTTGGGGTAAATAGTCTCCATCAATCTTGAAATTATAAAGATCAGTTTCTACAACACAGAAAAAAACGATATATTGTTAAAATATTGATATCAACGAAAAACTAAAAAAGTGTTTGGTAAACCAAATTAAAATGGTATATAGGCACAAGTGGGTAGAATTCATTATAGCTTGCCTCAATATATACTGGAGAGAGAAAAATAAGGAGTACCATAAGATTTTGCGATGGAAGGGGGATTAAGTAAGACCATAACTTGAACAGCAACAAACACATGAAACTTTTGTGATACAATATTTTTTTTTTTATTGTTGTATGATTGATAAGTAGAGATGTTAAATTTTATAGGCCTTGGCTCTCTCTATTTTCACTTTTTTCTCCTGTTTTTTTTGAAGTAAAGATCGACCCCTCTGTAGTAAAAAAGTATGATGTAAATCCTACAGTATACCTAAAATTTGATTGTAAAGTGGTCCAACCAAATCTGTGCAAAAACTAGAGATGAGCTCATCCGTTGTAAAAAATTGTGGAATTAAATCTTGCGTACAAATAAATTTTGATTGTAAAGTGGTTCCCACCAAATCTCAAAACTTAAAAAGTACAAAACCACGTGAAAAAACATTGTACTGTTGGCTTTACTTTACTTTTTTTACTGGAGGGGAGTTGATCTCAAAAATAGTTTATTACAGCCCTTACTTTACAATTTTTACTGTAGAAGAATTACTCTACAGTAGATTCCTTGTTTAAGGCTTTAATAGATTTCCCTAGGTGCGCTTCAACTTCCTTTTTAAATTCATTGCATTTTTCCAAGGATTCTGATTTGTGTTTAATAAGATATATGTACCCGTATCTTGAATAAACCTCGGTGAATGTTATAAAGTATTTCATTCCTCTATGTGTTTTAGTCTTGGAGGTCCACAAATATCTAAACGAATAACCTCAAGTAGTTCTGATGATTTCCATCTTTTGGAAAAATATTTTCTACTTAATTTTCCTTTGACACATTTCTCACATATATCGCTGTCAATTATACTAATGGTGGTTGTTCAATGGTTTCCAACAATTGCTATGAAAAAACACTTTTCCCATTTGTCATTGAACAGAATGGTGGCTGTTCCGAGTTGCAAGGATGGGATGTACATGATGGTAGGGGTGTGCTGCTTCTCTCCCGTGGCATTGGCTTAAGCGACGGTGCACCATCAACCGTTGCACCAGGCTCATGAACCAAGCCCAGTCTTTCACTTTTTTCGCCATTTATACCGTCTAAAATGGTCAAAACAGTGATGGTGTTGGAAATCACCTTAGCAAGATGCCCATGTGGTGATCCTCCAAACACCCAAGTCTAGAATGACTTGTAAAGATTTGGGATTGAAAACAAGAACAAAAAATCAAAGAAAGAAAGAAGACAAGCAATTTGTTATCGAGGTCCGGCAATGCCCCTAAGTCTCCGTGAGTTCCTTTTGAACTCTCTGCACTAAATCAATGGTTCTTACAAGTTACAGCAACCCCTTCAAGAATCCACAAGTTCTTGAAGAAACCAAGAAGAGAAGAAAGGAAGAAGATGAGAACTAACAATGCTCTCTATCTAATCTAGACTTCTCACTCTTTACAACCAGCCTCACTACAAAGAGTCTCTCTTGTGTTTATGTCTCTCACACAATTCTCTCTTGTATTACAATTGATCTCAAAGTATGTCACAAACTTGTATGTTCTATATCTATGTGAAAATGAAGCTAGGGAACCTCTTATATAGTCACCCACTTCTTGGTCATTCTTAAGATACAATCCTCACCCTTTGATCATGATTACCACTTAATCATGGCCCTCCATCACTCCTAAGTGATGCTGTGCATTTTAACCTTGCACCCAAGCACCTAAGAGGATGTCAAAGCGTGCTGTCCATGTGTGCACCAGTGTGCCTAGCGCCTAGGCACTCAACAGGGCGCGGTGCGGTGCTGGGCAGAGTCTATTTGCAGCAGCTTCTGGGCGGTGCGACGCTGGTGGGCAGTGGTGCGGCACTGGTGCGCATCAAGTGGCCTACACTCTGGATGGTGCGGCGCTGGGCTGTGCGCGGTGTGGTGCTGGGGCGCTTCTGGAGTCTCTATTCTGTGAGGCGTGACGCTGGTGAAGGGGCGGTGTGGCGCACACTGATGCTGCCCCTTCACCCAGCTGTGAGCACACCCTTTCAGCTTGTGTGCAGAAGTGCACACACTAGAGCGCCTAGCCTTACCTTGCTCCAAAGTGATGCACACACATGTGTGCAATATTTTAACTTGTTGAACTTTAATCCTCCATCCTTGGTTTAGACTTTAACCATCTTTGAACCATGTTTAAACCTTAGACTAATACCAACATAAGGGCTTTTAAAGTGGTGATGATGCGATTGTGATTGTTTTAATCCCATGTGGTTTCTGGCAAATTTTAGAAGATTTTTCGCCTTTTGAAATTTTTTTTCAGTGAGCTGGAAAATTTTAACAAAACTTTATATGCTCCCAAACTGTCAAATTTTTGGGGAGTTTTCTTTGCTCTTTTTGGTTTGATTTTTTATAGCCACAAGTCCAATTCAATGATTAATTTTGATGATGAAGGAAATACATATTCTTCAATGAGTGTTAGTGTGTGAAAGTATTTTCAATTGGATCTTATTCGTCACTGGAAATTTCAATCACTTCTGGTTGTTCTTCTTCAAGTAAATTGCAATGATGAAATTCATTCCTCTAGAGTTCAAAGCAATCTAATGCTTCTTGATGAACATATGAAGGATGTTGATGAAAATAAATTTTCAAAAGACTTAAATATGGAGTTTTTAAAATAATTGGTTTGACATACTTTGATGAATCGGGCGCTAATACCATTGATGGTCAAAGAATATCAATGGCTTTTGTCGTGAGACTATTAATCTCAGAGACAAGAATCAATAATCTATAGTTATGTAACCCTCTCAACATTAGTATTGCAGAGAATTAAAAGTGAGTTTTCAAAAATGAGAGGGGTCCTATTAATAGTGAACCAAGAGGTAATAAGCGACGATTCATTAAAGATACAACTCTTGAAAAAGTTGTGTTCTCTGTGAAAGACTGTGGCACATATTGGAAAAGGTTCAAGCCATGAGTTATCATCTGGTGTGGCACATATATGGTGTTACGGTGTGTCCACCAATTACAACATGCCAACATTGGTCTCATGTCCCCCTTAACTAGTTGTTATGTATTTTAATATTTCAGCGGATTTTAGTTTATGATCCCTCTGTCTTATTTGTAATTTCATATTTCAAATTAATAAACTGATTCGTGCCAAACCACAGGGAAAAAAAATTCTTTTTATCGGTAATTTGGTGATATCTTTTAACGTAACTGCACCATAGTTGCACATGACGACCCGAGAGAGATTAGAGAGGGGTAATAAAATAAAATAAAGAGAGAAGAAACATAGTGATAGAAAATAAGACAATCAATGCACCATAATGACTTTATTAGGGATATTTTTATCATTTGATATTATTATTAACGGAATTGTGGCCACAACCAAAGTGATGGTGACAATAGCTCCATCTTTATTTTATTAGGAGAATTAATCAATACAACAACAAAGGCTTTCTCCTGTTTTCTGTCGTACACATTTTATAACCTTGGGTTTTTCTCCATGGAATGTACAAGGATCTTTACAATCTGCGTCATTGTTGCATAAATTAATATAGCGACACCCTTGAGGTCCACTTTGGGGTAAATAGTCTCCATTAGTATGGAAATTATAAAGATCAGTTCCTGCAACACAAAAAAAACACGATCTATTGTTAAAAAATTGACATCAATGAAAAACTGAAAACGTGTTTGGCAAACAAAATTAAAACGGTTTATAAGCATGAGTGCATAGAATTCATTATTGCTTGCCTCAATATATAATGGAGAGAGAGAAATAAATAGTACCATAAGGTTTTGCGATGGAAGGGGAAAAAACTAGGACCATAACTAGAAGAGCAACAATCGCATGAAACTTTTGCGATACCATTTTTTTTTATTGCTATATGATTGATCAGTAAACATGTTGGATTTTATAGGCCTTGGCTCTCTCTTTTTCCATTTTTTCTCATTTTCTTTTGTAGTAAAGATCAACCCCTCTGTGGTAAAAAGGTGTGATGTTATCCTACAATAAACCTAAATTTAGATTGTAAAGTGGTCCTACCAAATCTGAAAATTTAAGAAGTCTAAATCTATGTGCAAAAACTAGAGATGAGCTCCTACGTTGTAAAAACTTGTAGAATTAAATCTTGCAAACGCATAAATTTTGATTGTAATGTGGTTCCCACCAAATCTCAAAACTTAAAAGGTACAAATCCACATGAAAAAACATTGTACTGCAGGCTTTACTTTATATTTTTTTACTAGAGGAGAGTTGATCTCCAAAAATAGTGTATTAAAGCCTTTACTTTACAATTTTTACTGTTGAAGAGTTAATTTGCAGTAAATTCCTTGTTTAAGGTTTTAATAGATTTCCCTAGGTGCGTTTCAACTTCCTTTTTAAATTCTTTGCATTTTTCCAGGGATTCTGATTTGTGTTTAATAAGATATATATACCCGTATCTTGAATAAACATCGGTGAATGTTATGAAGTATTTCATTCCTCTATGTGTTTTAGTCTCGGAGGTCCACAAATATCTAAATGAATAACCACAAGTAGTTCTGATGATTTCCATCATTTGGAAAAAAAAAAATTTGTACTTAATTTTCCTTTGACACATTTCTCACATATATCAAAGTCAATTGTACTAATGGTGGCTGTTCAATGGTTTCAAGTAGGTGTTGTGAAACAACATTTTTCCTGTTTGTCGTTGAATTCAATGGTGGCTGTTCAGAGTTGCAAGGCTAGGATGCAGATAATGGTGGGGGTGTGTTGCTGCTCGCCCATGGCATTGGCTTGAGCGACCGTGCACCGTCAACCGTTGCACTAGGCTCATGAACCAGGCTTGGTGTTTCACTTTTTATTTTTTGCCATTTATACTGTCTAAAATGGTCGAAACAGTGATGGGCTTTGAAGGTGGTGACGATGTGATTGTGATTCTTTTAATCGCAGGTGGTTTTCGGCAAATTTTAGAAGATTTTAAGCCTTTTCAAATTTTTTTCAGTGAGCTAGAAAATTTTAACAAAATATTATATGCTCCCAGACTGTCAAATTTTTGAGGAGTTTTCTTTGCTCTTTTCGGTTGGATTTTGTCTAGCCACAAGTCCAATTCATTGACTACTTTTGATGATGAATAAAATACATATTCTTCAATGAGTGTTAGTGTGTGAAAGTATTTTCAATTGAATCTCCTTTGTCACTGGAAATTTCAATGACTTCCAGTTGTTCTTCTTCAAGTAAATTGCGATGCTGAAATTCATTCCTCTACAGTTCAAAGTAATCTAACGCTTCTTAATGAACATTTGAAGGATATTGAAGAAGATGAATTTTCAAAAGACTTAAATATGGAGTTTTAAAAATAATTGGTTTGACATATATTGATGAATCGGGTGCTGATACCATGGATGGTCAAAGAATATCAATGGCTATTGTCGTGAGACTATTAATCTCATGAACAAGAATCAATAATCTATAGTTATATAACTCTCTGAACATTAGTATTGCAGAGAATTAAAAGTGAGTTTTCACAAATGAGAGGGGTCCTATTTACAATGAACAAAGAGGTACATAAGTGATGCTTCATTAAAGATATTACTCTCGAGAAAGTTGTGTTCTCTGTGAAAGATTGTGCCATATCCATGATGTTACGGTGTGTCCACCAATTACAACATGCCCACATTGGTTTCATGTCCCCCTCAACTAGTGTGCCATATCCATGGTGTTATGGTGTGTTTTTTTTCTTGGAGGTCAATAAATATCTAAATTATTAACCACAAGTAGTTGTAATGATTTCCATATTTGGGAAAAATATTTCTACTTACTTTTCCTTTGACACATTTCTCACATATATCAAAGTTAATTGTACTAATGGTGGTTGTTCACTAGTTTCCAGTAGGTGCAGTGAAACAACACTTTTACCATTTGTCCATGAACTCAATGGTGGCTGTTCAAAGTTTCAAGGATGGGATGCAGATAATGGCTTAGGTATGCTGCTGCTCACCCATGGCATTAGGCTGAGCAATGGTGCACCGTTAACCATTGCACTAGGCTCATGAATCGGGCCTTGTTTTTCACTTTTTTTTTTCCATCTATACAGTCTAAAACGGACGAAACAATGATTGTCTTTGAAGGTGGTGATGATGCGGTTGTGATTGTTTTAATCCCAGGTGGTTTCCGGCAAATTTTAGAAGAGTTTGAGCCGTTTGAAAAAAAATTCAGTGAGCTGGAAAATTTTAATGAAACATTAAATGCTCCCAAACCATCAAATTTTTTGGGAGTTTTCTTTCCTCTTTTTGGTTGGATTTTGTGTAGCTACAAGTACAATTCATTGACTATATTTGATGATGAAGAAAATACATATTCTTTTTTTTTTATCTGTAAATAAAGCTTGTATAACTGATCAAAAATGTACAAAATAATCACTGGGCATACCCAGGGGATTTACAATGAGGCATATACAAAATCAATAGAAAGATGAGCTTGCAAAGAAGCCAAGCCACAAACTAGAAAGCAACACTATCACTGAGCATTCCCAGGGTAAGCATAGAACACCAAATAGAATAAGAAGCAAAGAACACTTACAAAAGCAGCCTAATCTCTGGGCAAACAGCATACATAGTTTTATAGATTACAAATTGAATTTTCCTAGCTAGGCTAGAAGATTGAACAGAAGTCTTCTCAAAGAATTTGGCATTTCTAGCCATCCATAGGCTGTAAACTATGCAAGGTAAGGCTAACCTTTTAGCTATTGCTGGGGGGCAGTACCTCTAACTTTCAAAGTCCACTTGATTGCACTTTCAATTGTAGTCATTTGTCTTCTGCAGCCAAGCCAACTTTTGATAGAATCCCATGTTTCTTTGCTGATCCTGCATGAGAAGAATAGATGCTCCCTGTTTTCTTCTTATTCCTTACATAAGGGACATAGTTTGTCCTCTCTTTCCAGCTGGAGTCTGTCCTTAGTGAGCAGTCTGTTATGGATGGCCAGCAAAAGGATAAAAGAGTGCTTGGGGGACAATGACCATACCACACTAGTGGAGCCTAGCTGACCACATTACCTTTCTGTCTAACTGAGTTGTAGACCTTTCTTATGCTCAGCTCATTCTGAACACTCCATTCTGTTAGGCTGTCCCTGGCCTGCTGAGTTAAAGAAGGATGGCTAGTTAGATCATTTATGATTTCAAGAATTCTCTTCCATAGGGGGGAGTTATCATTCCTTGCTCTGATCTCCCAAATGGGTTTGTTCAGTAGGTAGTAGTGCTGAACCCACTGGATCCATAGGGAGTCCTTCTTCATGTGGATGTTCCAAAGGACCCTAGTAAGAAGAGCCTTGTTCCAAGCTTTAAGATCAACCCAACCCTCCTTTAGGTTTTGGTTTACAAAGGTTTACCCAGGCTACCAGAGCATTCCTCATTCCAACACCCTTACCATTCCAAAGGAAAGTTCTACACATCCTAATGATTTTCTCCAGGATGTTACCAGGGATCGGGAAGATGGCCAGCCAAAAGCACTCCACTCCTTGGAGCACTAATTTGATCAGCTCAATTCTGCCAGCATAGGACAGGGGAGAGCCTGCCCAGACATTAATGTGCCCAGCCAATTTTTCAATGAGGGGGGAGTAGTGAGTAGCATTTAATCTAGCTGATGCTAGGGGAACCCCCAAGTATTTGAAAGGGAGACTCCCATCCTCCATCCCTGTGATCCTTCTGATTTCCACTAGCTCTTCAAGCTTGACTCCAACATGAAAGATGTTTGATTTGGCCAAGCTTGCTTACAGCCCTGAACACTCACTGAAATGGTTGACACTCTTCATTAGCTGCCCTACTGATTTCCCCTCCCCTCTAGCAAAGATAATAAGATCATCAGCAAAAGCCAAGTGAGTGATCTTAAGTTTATCACACTTAGGATGATATTTGAATCCTTCTTTTTCATTTAATCTCCCAAGCAGCCTGCACAGGTACTCCACAATCAGGACAAACAAGTAAGGAGATAGGGGGTCACCTTGTCTGAGACCTCTTTTGCCTGCAAAAAAACCATGTGAGCTCCCATTGATGGATAGAGAGAAGGCAGTTGTAGTTACACATTCCATGATCCAAGACCTAAATTTATCTAGAAACCCAAGACCCACTATTAAGTTGTTCAGAAATTCCTATTCTACAGTATCATAGGCCTTTCTAAGATCTATCTTGATCATACACCTTGGACAGATTCTTTTCCTGCAATACTTCCTAAGCAACTCCTGGACCAGATAAATGTTTTCTACCATGCTCCTAGCCTTGATGAAGGCAGCCTGTGCAGGGTTAACTATAAGGTTCAGGCATGGAGCTAACCTAGAAGCAAGGATCTTAGAGATGATCTTATAGATCACATTGCATCAGGCTATAGGTCTGAAGTCCTCCACTTTAGAAGCCTGCTTGCATTTAGGGATCAAGGCAAAGGAGGTGTGGTTTAACTGTTTGAGTAGTCTCCCATTCTGGAAAAATTCTTGAACAGCCTCAATGATGTCTGTGTTAATTACCTCCCATGCTTTCTTAAAAAATTTGGAAGAATAGCCATCTGGACCAGGAGACTTGTCCTCCCCTATACTCCACAAAGCTTCCTTAATCTCTTTCTTAGTAACATCCTTGGTCAAAAGCTCAGCTTGATTCTCTTGGATTAAAGGACCTTCTCTTATGACATCAAAGTCAAGGGGGCTACAACTGGAAGAGGAACCAAGAAGGTCCTTGTAGAACTTAAGAAATTCCTCTACCACTTCAGCTTCAGAGGTTGTTAGTGTGCCATTGGAGGACATAACTATATGATTCTTACTTGTCTTCCTTTTAACCAATGCATGAAAAAACTTTGAACCCCTATCCTTGTTAAGTAGGTATTTGCATTTAGCTTGCTAAGATAAGAAGCTCCTCTCAGCTTCAGCCAGTTGAAAAGCTTTCAGCTTCATAGTAGCCACCATAGATTGGAGATCTAAGTCAGAAGGGTTATCATAAAGCTCTCTTTGGAGATTAGCCAGCTTAGTTGAAGCATCTAGGGCTCTCTCAAAGATGTGGCTGAAATGCTTCTCATTGAGCATCTTGAAGTGGGGTTTGAGGGCTTTCAAGTATCTACACATTTTAAATTGTTTAGTACCTCCCAATGGACTGCCCCAATGTGCTCTAACTGTATCAAGGAACTTGACATGGTCAGTCATCATGTTGAAAAACTTGAAAGATCTCCTACCCCCGCAAGCATCATCCATCAAACTTACAATGCAGGGAGAATGATCAGAAAGGCAACCAGCTGGTAGGAATGAGGCTTAGGCTCTATACCCCTTATGATAACATGCATTATTCACCATGACTCTGTCCAGCTTACACCATACTTTGTTGTTAGACCAGGTAAACAAACACCCTGTAGCACTGACATCTGTTAAGCCTGTTTCTCTACAACAAAAAGCAGGGCCCCTTAGCTCATAGTCTATTACAGGCAGCCCATTAGATTTCTCATCAATAGCAAAAACATTATTAAAATCTCCCAGGACAAGCCAAGGAGCTGAGTTATTATAGCTAAAGTTACAAAGGTTTTCCCACAAGGGTCTTCTAGCTACAATGGTATTTAATCCATACACAAAACTTATAAAAAAATTACAAGAGGAAATTAAGCAAGAAACATTACAATGAATAACTTGAGGGAAGACTTCTATGATAGATAAGCTGACCTTAGAGGGGTCCCATAGCACCAAAATTCTGCCAGAAGGATGATCAGAAAAATTGTTGATCTGGCTCCACATGTTGAACTTATTGCCTATGCTTCTGAGCAGCTTAGCTTCATCAAGCTTACATTCCAAAATCCCCATCACATTTTTTTTATTGCTCTTCATGAGGTGTAGACCCCATTTTGTTTCAGGGGTTTGTGAAAACCCCTGATGTTCCAGCATGCTACAATCATTGGGGTGGTTGGGAGGCTGCCCCTCCCTTCCTAACTGAATGAGGATCTTGCAGGACTGATCTACCTTTCTTCTTCTTAGCTACCAGGAGGCTGCTCCCCTACACACCTGTTTCCTTGGGCTTAACATAAGTGCCAGAGGGGTCAGTAGGATGATTGGCCTTTCCAGGAGGAACCACAAGGACTGATCCAGAGTTGGGCCTATGGTCACAATCCACCCTTATTTCCTTACCACTAGGACCCTCCCCATCAGGATGGGACATTGATTGGCCTATTCCTCTAGGATCTTGTGTTGCCATACCTTGAGATGGAGGAACTGGACACTGGTCAACCCCTCCAGTCTCTTGAGCAAGAGACTTCCCCTCCTTTCTAGCTATAGGAAGAGCCTTACTCCCTTCTTGACTTGCCATTTTTGTCCTCTTTTCATTCTACCTTCTTTCTTTGACTGCTTTCACCATTAGGCTGTAGGAGTGGAGGTCATGGCCTAGTGTTTTACACTTAGAGCAGTACTTGGGGAGGTTTTCATAGGATATCTTTTGCTCAAAGGTGTTCCCATTAGAGAAGCTCACAGGCACAAAGAACTTAATCTTCTTTGCTACATGAATCTCTACTAGCAACCTAGCATATGAGATTATTTCTTTAGTGTTGGTAAACTGATCAGCTTAAAGAGGCTTCCTAAGTTGGGTGCCTATCTTGCTTAGGCTATTAGCAGTCCACAACTCAAGGGGCAGGCCCTTCAATTGAATCTAGATGGGGATAGTGCTTATTTCCTCATTACCAAATTGAAAAAACTTAGGCATAGATTTCAGAAGTAAAGGTCTACCATAGACTTGGTAAGGCCCTTCTTGGAGAACTTGCATACTAGACTCAGCATTCTCAAATTTAAACACAATCCACCCACTATCATGAAATTGAGTTAGGACTTTTACCTTCCATGAGTCTGTGAGCATCTTCAAGGCAGCCCTCCCTGGGAATCTTCCAGCAAAGTACCCAACCAAGCAATGTGGGTAGTCTCCAAACACCTCCTCAATGTCTTCTTCGGTAATGCAAACTGTATCTCCTTCACTTTCAATTGAGGAGAGCTGCAAGCCTTTGCTTTGCTTTATGTTTTCAGCAAACAGACTTACCCAGGGGGCTCTCTTGTTTCCCTCAAGGGGGGTTGGCATTAGGGTCTTGCCCCTTAGCATTGATTTTACCCTGAGCACCAGAGGGTGCAGCAGGTTTGTGGAGAGGTTCCTTTGAACTGGGACCAATGTGGGGACTCCCAGCCCTCAAGGGAGATTGTGGTCTAGTTCCATTCCCCACCTCTTCCTTTCCTTGACTTGCAGCAGCATTTCTTCCGCGAATAATAGTTTGGCAGCTGGTATCTTCTTCCTCACTTGAAGAATAGGATTCATCCTGAACTGAATCCTCACCATCCTCACCACTATCTTCAGAGGAGCTAAGTGACTTCTCCTCTACAGCCTGGGAATCAACTTGCATTGCCTTCTTAGCCATTGTTTGATTTTGGTTACTGTTCACCATCGAAGCTCTGTGCGAGCTTTCTTCATTTCCAGAGCTAGAGCCTTCCAGCTCAGGCCTCAAGGACTTCACCTTTTTCTCTCCCAAGGAGCAGGAAGAGCTTTTTGACACTTTGCTTGTTCCTTTGGACCTATTCTTGCTGGAGTCTGCAGGACTTTCTTCTCGCGACTCCATTACTGTAGCAGCTTTGTTTTTGAAATGATTCTGGACAAATTCCAGATCATTCTTCTCTTGGACTGAGAGGGGTTGCTTCCTACTGGATTTCTTCTTTCCCATGCTAGAAAAAGCTCTGGATTTGACTCAGAGAAAAGGGGGAAGGAGGGAGAGAGGGGCGGGAAACCATGGACAAGCACTGTAGCAGTTGAGAGCTTCTCTCTCTAGCTTGCTCGGGACTGACTAGAAAATACATATTCTTTAATGAGTGTTAGTGTGTGAAAGTATTTTCAATCAGATCCTCTTTGTCGCTGGAAATTTCAACGACTTTCGGTTGTTCTTCTTCAAGTAAATTGCGATGCTAAAATTCATTCCTCTACAATTCAAAGTAATTTGATGCTTCTTGATGAACAGTTGAAGGATATTGATAAAGATGAATTTTCAAACGAGCTAAATATGGAGTTTTAAAAATAATTGGTTTGACATACATTGATAAATTGAGCACCGATACTATTGATGGTCAAAGAATATCAATGGCTATTTTCGTGAGACTATTAGCCTCACAGTCAAGAATCAATAATCTATAGTTATGTAACTCTCTGAAAATTAGTATTGCACAGAATAAAAACTGAGTTTTCACAAATGAGAGGGGTCCTATTTATAGTGAACCAAGAGGTACATAAGTGACACTTTATTAAAGATACAACTCTTGAAAAGTTGTGTTCTTAGTGAAAGATTGTGACTCTTGCTGGAGAAGGTTCCAACCATGACTTATCAGCTGGTGTGGCACATCCATGGTGTTACGATGTGTCCACCAATTACAACATGCCAACATTGTTCTTATGTACCCCTCAACTAGTTATTATGTATTTTAATTTTCCAATGGAGTTTTAGTTTATGTCCCCTCTGTCTGATTTGTAATTTCATATTTTAAATTAATAAACTAGTAGAAATTCGTGCCAAACAACAAAGAAAAAAAATACTTTTTAACAGTAATTTGGTAATATCATTTAACGTAGCTGCGCCATAGTTGCACCCGATGACCCGAGAGAGATTAGAGAGGGGTAATAAAATAAAATAAAGAGGGAAGAATCATAATGACAGAAAAAAGAAATTTAATACACCATTATGACTTTATTATGGGAATATTTAAGCTGGTATTATTATTAACGGAATTGGGGCCACAACTAAAGTAGCGGTGACAATAGCTCCATCTTTAATTTGTTAGGTGAATTAATCAATACAACAACAAAGGCTTTCTCCTGTTTTCTACCGTACATATTTTATAACCTTAGGTTTTTCCCCATGGAATGTACAAGGATCTTTACAATCTGCATCATTGTTGCATAAATTAATATAATGACACCCTTACGGTCCACTTTGAGGTAAATAGTCTTAATCAGTCTTGAAATTATAAAGATCCTTTTCTGTAACATAGGAAAACACGATCTATTGTTAAAATATCGATATCATTGAAAAACTGAAAATGTGTTTGGCAAAACCAAATTAAAAAGGTATATAAGCATGAGTGCATAGAATTCATTATAGCTTGCCTCAATATATAATGGAGAGAGAAAAATAAAGAGTACCATAAGGTTTTGCGATGGAAGGGGAAAAATCAAGGACCATAACTAGAAGAGCAATAAGCACATGAAACTTTTGCTATACCATATATATATTTTTTTGCTATATGATTGATAAGTAAAGATGTTGGATTTTATAGGCTTTGGCTCTCTCTATTTTCTCTTTTTTTTGTAGTAAAGATCAACCCCTCTGTGATAAAAAGGTATGATGTAAATCCTACAAAACACATAAATTTTGATTGTAAAATGGTCCTACCAAATCTGAAAATTTAAGAAGTCCAAATTCATGTGCAAAAACTAGAGATGAGCTCCTCCATGGTAAACAATTGTAGAATTAAATCTTGCGTACACATAAATTTTGATTGTAAAGTGGTTCCCACCAAATATCAAAACTTAAAGAGTACAAATTCATGTGAAAAATAGTGTACTACAGGCTTTACTTTACACTTTTTATTGGAGAGGATTTGATCTCCAAAAATAGTGTATTATAGCCTTTACTTTACAATTTTTATTGTAGAAGAGTTAATCTATAGTAAATTCCTTGTTTAAGGCTTTAATAGATTTCCCTAGGTGCATTTCAACTTCCGTTTTAAATTTTTTGCATTTTTCCATGGATTCTGATTTGTGTTTAAAAAGATATATGTACCTGTATCTTGAAAAAACATCATTGAATGTTATAAAGTATTTCATTCCTCTATATGTTTTATTCTCATAGGTCCACAAATATCTAAATTATTAACAGCAAGTAGTTCAAATGATTTACATCTTTTGGAAAAATATTTTCTACTTACTTTTCCTTGGACACATTTCTCACATATATCAAAGTTAATTATACTAATGGTGGTTGTTCGCTGGTTTCTAGCAGGTGCTGTGAAACAACACTTTTACCTTGTCCATGAACTAAATGGTGGCTGTTCAGAGTTTCAAGGATGGGATGCAGATGATGGCTTGGGTGTGCTGCTGCTCACCCGTGGCATTGGCTTGAGCGACGGTGCACCATCAACCCATTGCACTAGGCTCATGAACCGGGCCTTTTTTCTACTTTTTTTTACAATTTATACCGTCTAAAATGGTCGAAACAGTGATGGGCTTTAAAGGCGGTGGTGATGCAGTTGTGATTGTTTTAATCCCAGGTGGTTTCTGGCAAATTTTAGAAGAGTTTGAGCCTTTTGAAATATTCTTCAGTGAGCTGGAAAATTTTAAAGAAACATGAAATGCTCCCAAACTATCAAATTTTTTGGGAGTTTTCTTTACTCTTTTCGGTTTGTTTTTGTGTAGCCATAAGTACAATTCATTGACTACTTTTGATGATGAAGAAAATACATATTCTTCGATGAGTGTTAATGTGTGAAAGTTTTTTCAATTAGATCTTCTTTGTCGCTGGAAATTTCAATGACTTTCAGTTGTTCTTCTTCAAGTAAATTGTGATGCTAAAATTCATTCCTCTACAGTTCAAAGTAATTTGATGCTTTTTGATTAACATTAGATGGATAATGATGAAGATGAATTTTCAAAAGAGTTAAATATGGAGTTTTAAAATAATTGGTATGACATACATTGATGAATCGGGCGCTGATAGCATTGTTGGCCAAAGAATATCAATGGCTATGGTCGTGAGACTATTAATCTCACAGACGAATCGATAATTTATAGTTATGTATCTCTGTCAACATCAGTATTGCAAAGAATTAAAAGTGAGTTTTCACAAATGAGAGGGGTCCTATTTATAGTGAACCAAGACGTACATAAGTGATCTTCATTCAAGATACAACTCTTGAAAAAGCTTTGTTCTCTGTGAAAGATTGTGGCTTTTGCTGTAGAAGGTTCCAACCATGAGTTATCATCTGGTGTGGCACATCCATGGTGTTACGATGTCTCCACCAATTACAACATGCCAACATTGGTCTCATGTCCCCCTTCAACTAGTTGTTATATATTTTAATCTTCTGGCAGAGTTTTAGTTTATGTCCCTTCTGTCTTATTTGCAATTTTATATTTCAAATTAGTAAGCTAGTAGAGATTCATACCGAACCACAAGGAAAAAAATTAATTTTTAACAGTAATTTGGTAATATCATTTAACATAACTGCACCATAGTTGCACCCGATGACCCGAAAGAGATTAGAGAGGGGTAATAAAATAAAATAAAGAGGGAAGAAACATAATGGCAGAAAATTACATTCAATACTCCATAATGACTTTATTAAGGGTATTTTTATCAGCTGATATTATTATTAACGGAATTGTGGGCACAACCAAAGTAGTACTGACAATAGCTCAATCTTTAATTTGTTAGGAGAATTAATCAATACAACAACAAAGGCTTTCTCATGTTTTCTGTCGTACACGTTTTATAACCTTAGGTTTTTTCCCATGGAATGTTCAAGGATCTTTACAATCTGCGTCATTGTTTCATAAATTAATATAACAACACCCTTACGGTCTAATTTGGGGTAAATAGTCTCCATCAATCTTGAAATTATAAAGATCAGTTTCTACAACACA
Source organism: Bretschneidera sinensis (assembly GCA_023935145.1). NCBI lineage: Eukaryota > Viridiplantae > Streptophyta > Magnoliopsida > Brassicales > Akaniaceae > Bretschneidera > Bretschneidera sinensis. Next base: position 96,674,813 of record CM043697.1, on the reverse strand, counting down.
GAAAAACATGATATATTGTTAAAATATTGATATCAATGAAAAACTAAAAAAGTGTTTGGCAAACCAAATTAAAATGGTGTATAAGCACAAGTGGATAGAATTCATTATAGCTTGCCTCAATATATAATGGAGAGAGAGAAATAAGGAGTACCATAAGGTTTTGCGATGGAAGGGGGATTAAGTAAGACCATAACTTGAATAGCAACAAACACATGAAACTTTTGTGATACAATATTTTTTTATTGTTATATGATTGATAAGTAGAGATGTTCAACTTTATAGGCCTTGGCTCTCTCTATTTTCACTTTTTTCTCCTTTTCTTTTTTTTTAAGTAAAGATCAACCCCTCTGTAGTAAAAAGAGTATGATGTAAATCCTACAGTATACCTAAATTTTGATTGTAAAGTGGTCCAACCAAATCTGTGCAAAAACTAGAGATGAGCTCATCCGTTGTAAAAAATTGTGGAATTAAATCTTGCGTACAAATAAATTTTGATTGTAAAGTGGTTCCCACCAAATCTCAAAACTTAAAAAGTACAAAACCACGTGAAAAAACATTGTACTGTTGGCTTTACTTTACTTTTTTTACTGGAGGGGAGTTGATCTCAAAAAGAGTTTATTACAGCCCTTACTTTACAATTTTTACTGTAGAAGAATTACTCTACAGTAGATTCCTTGTTTAAGGCTTTAATAGATTTCCCTAGGTGCGCTTCAACTTCCTTTTTAAATTCATTGCATTTTTCCAAGGATTCTGATTTGTGTTTAATAAGATATATGTACCTGTATATTGAATAAACCTCGGTGAATGTTATAAAGTATTTCATTCCTCTATGTGTTTTAGTCTTGGAGGTCCACAAATATCTAAACGAATAACCACAAGTAGTTATGATGATTTCCATCTTTTGGAAAAATATTTTCTACTTAATTTTCCTTTGACACATTTCTCACATATATCGTTGTCAATTATACTAATGGTGGTTGTTCAATGGTTTCCAACAATTGCTATGAAAAAACACTTTTCCCATTTGTCATTGAACAGAATGGTGGCTGTTCCGAGTTGCAAGGATAGGATGTACATGATGGTAGGGGTGTGCTGCTTCTCTCCCGTGGCATTGGCTTAAGTAACGGTGCACCATCAACTGTTGCACTAGGCTCATGAGCCAAGCCCGGTCTTTCACTTTTTTTGCCATTTATACCGTTTAAAATGGTCAAACCAGTTATTGTGTTGGATCTCACCTTAGCAAGATGCCTAGGTGGTGATCCTCCAAACACCCAAGTTTAGAATGACTTGTAAAGATTTTGGATTGAAAACAAGAACAAAAAATTAAAGAAAGAAAGAAGACAAGCAATTTGTTATCGAGGTCCGGCAATGTGCCTACGTCTCCATGAGTTCCTTCGAACTCTCTGCACTAAATCAATGGTTCTTACAAGTTACAGCAACCCCTTCAAGCATCCACAAGTTCTTGAAGAAACCAAGAAGAGAAGAAAGAAAGAAGATGAGAACTAACAATGCTCTCTATCTAATCTAGACTTCTCACTCTTTACAACCAGCCTCACTACAAAGAGTCTCTCTTGTGTTTATGTCTCTCAAACAATTCTCTCTTGTATTACAATTGATCTCAAAGTATGTCACAAACTTGTATGTTCTATATTTATGTGAAAATGAAGCTAGGGAACCTCTTATATAGTCACCCACTTCTTGGTCATTCTTAAGATTCAATCCTCACCCTTTGATCATGATTACCACTTAATCATGGCCCACTTAATCTGGCAGAGTCTACTTGCAGCAGCTTCTGGGCGGTGCGACGTTGGTGGGCAGTGGTGCGGCGCTGGTGCTCATCAAGTGGCCTACACTCTGGATGGTGCGGCGCTGGGCTGTGCGAGGTGTGGTGTTGGGGTGCTTCTAGAGTCTCTATTCTGTGAGGCGTGACGCTGGTGAAGGGGTGGTGCGGCGCACACTGATGCTGCCCCTTCACCCAGCTGTGCGCACACCCTTTCAGCTTGTGTGCAAAAGTACGCACACTAATGCGCCTAGCCTTACCTTGCTCCAAAGTGATGCACACACGTGTCCAAAATTTTAACTTGCTGAACTTTAATCCTCCATCCTTGGTTTAGACTTTAACCATCTTTGAACCATATTTAGACATGTTTAAACCTTAGACTAATACCAACATATGGGCTTTTAAAGTGGTGATGATGCGATTGTGATTATTTTAATCCTATGTTGATTCTGGAAAATTTTAGAAGATTTTTCGCTTTTTTAAATTTTTTTTCAGTGAGCTGGAAAATTTTAGCGAAAATTTATATGCTCCCAAACTGTCAAATTTTAGGGGAGTTTTCTTTGCTATTTTTGGTTTGATTTTTTATAGCCACAAGTCCAATTCAATGACTAATTTTGATGATGAAGGAAATACATATTCTTCAATGAGTGTTAGTGTGTGAAAGTATTTTCAATTGGATCTTATTTGTCACTGGAAATTTTAATCACTTTCGGTTGTTCTTCTTCAAGTAAAATGCAATGATGAAATTCATTCCTCTAGAGTTCAAAGCAATCTGATGCTTCTTGATGAACATTTGAAGGATGTTGATGAAAATAAATTTTCAAAAGACTTAAATATGGAGTTTTTAAAATAATTGATTTGACATACTTTTATGAATCGGGCGCTAATACCATTTATGGTTAAAGAATATCAATGGCTTTTGTCATGAGACTATTAATCTCACAGACAAGAATCGATAATCTGTAGTTATATAACTCTCTGAAAATTAGTATTGCAGAGAATTAAAAGTGAGTTTTCACAAATGAGAGGGGTCCTATTTATAGTGAACCAAGAGGTAATAAGTGACGCTTCATTAAAGATACAACTCTCGAAAAAGTTGTGCTCTCTGTGAAAGACTGTGACACATGTTGGAGAAGGTTCAAGCCATGAGTTATCATCTGGTGTGGCACATCTATGGTGTTACGGTATGTCAACCAATTACAACATGCCAACATTGGTCTCATGTCCCCCTCAACAAGTTGTTATGTATTTTAATATTTTAGCAGAGTTTTAGTTTAAGTCCCCTCTGTCTTATTTGTAATTTTATATTTCAAATTAATAAACTGGTAGAGAGTCGTGCCAAACCACAAGGAAAAAAAATTATTTTTTATCAGTAATTTGGTAATATCATTTAATGTAACTGAACCATCATTGCACATGATGACCCAAGAGAGATTAGAAAGGGATAATAAAAGAAAATAAAGAGAGAAGAAACATAGTGAAAGAAAAGAAGACATTCAATACACTATAATGACTTTATTAGGGGCATTTTTATCAGTTGAAATTATTATTAATGGAATTGTGGCAACAACAAAAGTAACGGTGACAATAGCTCCATCTTTAAATTATTAGGAGAATTAATCAATACAACAACAAAGGCTTTCTCTTGTTTTCTGTCGTACACATTTTATAACCCTAGGTTTTTCCCCATGGAATGTACAAAGATCTTTACAATCTGCGTCATTGTTGTATAAATTAATATAACGACACCCTTGAGGTCCACTTTGGGGTAAATAGTCTCCATTAGTACTGAAATTATAAAGATTAGCTTCTGTAACACAGAAAAACACGATCTATTGTTAAAATATTGACATCAATGAAAAACTGAAAACGTGTTTGGCAAACCAAATTAAAATGGTATATAAGCATGAGTGGTTAGAATTCCTTATAGCTTGCCTCAATATATAATGGAGAGAGAGAAATAAAGAGTGCCATAAGATTTACGATGGAAGGGGAAAAATGCAAGACCATAACTAGAATAGCGACAAGCGCATGAAACTTTTGCGATACCATATTTTTTTTATTGCTATATGATTGATAAGTAGAAATGTTGGATTTTATAGGCCTTGGCTCTCTCTATTTTCCCTTTTTTCCTCATTTTTTTGGGTAGTAAAGTTCAACCCCTCTGTAGTAAAAAGGTATGATTTAAATCCTACAATACACCTAAATTTTGATTGTAAATTAGTCCCACCAAATCTAAAAATTTAAGGAGTTTAAATCAATGTGCAAAAACTAGAGATGAGCTCCTTATTGTGACAATTATCTACCTATATTATTACGTAAATAACCGTTCTAGTTTTACTTGCAAGTGCACAAGGTTTATGGTAGCATAGTGCGCAAGTGCGAGATCATTTCCACAGGGATTGGTGAATTTCTTTCTAGGACTAATTTCTTCAAGTTAAAAAGCGAAATAATGGTTGATTGTGAGTGAACAACAATAATGAGAATAAGGTCTATGATATCCACCTTAATTATACTTTCCTACTAAGTAAAGTTTTAGTGCTCTAGCCTTATCATGAATATCTAATGGTTGCCAACCTAAGGGCTAAGGGCTTGGTCCACACCTTAGGCTATTGATCTCCCTATGCAATGAGTTAGGCATGGTGTATACTTTAACTCTTTTCTCTCTTAAGGGATTCAGCATAGGTGTATACTGAGTTGTTCCTTAAGAAAGCATGAGGGCTGTGGAGATCGGCAACCACACGGGACCTAGGGCTTGGTCCACTCTTGGTCTCCCATGTTGATTAACTTGGGAATCCGGTGTGGATATCCCTTGTTACTAATGTCGAACCCATGACTCGGTCATCCAAATTGATTCGACTAACCTATCCATACCACATGCATATGTTGATCAGACACACACATATGGGGAATTTAAATACAAACAAGTATTAATCAAGTTAAACATTTAGATAGGGCTATAGCAAAGATAATCAATGAATAGATATGTGGAAAAGCATAACTAGGGCTTCAATCGAGCCCTATATATGTTTCGTTAAACATACTAAGGAAAGTAAACATGCTAAACATAATTAAATAAAAACAGAAAATTAACTCCGAAAAAGACTCGGGAGACGAGTAGTCAATTCATCTCCTAAGCTCTCAACTTCGAATCTAGAATAAAAGGTGTTTGTTATGTTTTTTTACAAGGCTATTTATAAGGTCTCGAAACCCTAATTCCTATTTGGAGTCAGAAGACTTCTTTCCAATTCTGGGTCTGCCACCTCTGGAGTGATTGCGCTCGAGCATATGAGGGATGCGCTCGAGCCTTCTTCAAGTGCGCTCGTGCTTCTGTGTGCTCGATCTCAAGGGAAGTGCACTCAAGCGCACCTTGTTGGTTGGTAGAACTTCATTTTTGCTCTTAAAAGCTCTAAATTATTACTTTTTTTTCCAAGTCCTGTGAAAAACACATAAAATACGAAAATGAAGTAAAATCCATATAAATAGATAAGTAAAGAGTCTAACAAGTGTAAATTATGGGGCTTAAATATGACTATTTAAGCACTTATCACACCCCCAAACTTACATATTGCTAGTCCCTTAGCAATACAAAATTAAAGACTATGTTTAGAACAAAAATTGAAGACAAATTCATTTCTATGATACTCAAAGATTTGGGTTGTGCGTAAAACTATGATAACCGTTCATGAGTAAGCTTAAAATAAAAACACATTTTGGATTGTAAAAGGACTTTCAAAAGTTTTATGTTACTTACCTAAGGTTGGCTTAAGGCATCGCAAATTTGATTTGTGTGTGATGAGTTAGCACATATAGGATGGGGCTTCCATATAATTTTGGTGTATAATGTTTCGGTGCCCAAACCTTTATCGAATTTCTTATCAAAGAGAACAAAATGGCATAATACTTGCTTCTTTTCCTTTTTCTTTTATCATGCGATTTTTGCCATGTTGAGTTCCATCGAGCTTTCTATTTGACGCTTGTAACGAGTGTTTAGCCAATGACTCCCAAACCAGATGGTTTTAGGGCATTAGGTGTAAAGACACCCCTAAGGACTTATTAACTCGGGTCAAAAAGGCTACGGAACTAACAGTTTTTTTTATGCTTCTTAATGAAACTCCAACCTTTTGACATGAACGCTCAATGCTTACTGAAGCAAGAGGCCCAATTACTCAGTGGAAAGTTCTTAATGATTATTGGAAGCTTTTTGTTTTTTTTTTTTTTTTTTGCATGATGAACTCTTTTCTTTATTTATTTTTTTTCTTATGCCAAAGGGTTCTTTTCAACAAGTTATATGATTACAATTTAGGTTATGGAAACATATACAAGAGAATTATATGTCATACCCCACACAAATGTGTGTTAAATGTGCTCGTGCAAATTTGGATCAAACTCGTGAATTCTTAGGTGCCTTGAGGTAGGTAACTAAACTTTATAAAACTTGCATTGCAAGACTATGTGTTCTAGCTTTTAAGCTTACTAATGAAGTGTTATCAAATTTTTAAATCAACCAAAATTTTGGTTTTACCAAAAGAACATGCATTTATCTTCCTAAAAAAAAAACTGGGACTTAGTGTGTGCATGTGTTTCAGGTGCGCGTGTGATAGTATCTAGTATCTCCCACTACCCCCAAACTTAAAATACACATTGTGCCTAATGTGTGTGTGGTATGGAAAGATCTGACCTGGGAGATGGAGAACCCGATTGCTTGCTTTCTTGTCCACGCCTACAAACTTGAATTGGATGCACGCACTGAGTACCTGTCAAAGAAAAATAAACATTGTGCCAGAAAACAAAATATAAACAATAGATGTGTAAATATAACTATAACTAAAAGAAAAGTACTAAAATGAAAATGATATGTCTGGGGTGCCTCTCGTGAGCGCTAAGTTTAACGTCTTCAGCCAGACGGGATATTCCCTCACTGCTGATCATCAGTGGGTACAGTCGATAAGGTACTGGGTGCAGGAGGTAGGAGGTCAATGATGGCTTGTAACATCGCGTCCTATCATATGAACTGTGCCTATAACCCATTGATCCGCTGATGGATCAAACGGGCTGCCTCACGATCCTCCCGACGTATGTTGGAGAGCTCACAACGGAAAGATAATAGCTCATCTAGGAGATGCTGATACTTTATGGATCCCATGTCTGTCCAATCCTCCTCCATGAAGGGCTCATCGGTGGATGCTCGGCCTCTATCGGATCATCTGCTACAGGATCCATCGGATCATCTGCTACAGGCTCGGTGGATGGAATCTGTGCCCAAGGTCCTCGGGGCATGTGCGACTTGCTGAGGCTCTACTGTGCTCTTCCAAAAAAAGGGTGGTCGCTAACTGGGCTGTCCAAGGAGGATCCCCTAATCCCCTTCTTCTTGAAGATATGACTGAGCAAGAAAGGGAAAGGAAGACCCCAAGCATTAGCTGTGGTCATCTGCCGGTTATGTACCCCATCCTAGAATTTATGTATCTGACTCTATAAGACTGCTAGGATGGAGTACCAGTGACCTCGGTGGAAAGCATAGAGAGCTTGCAGGAACTGATCTCGCCTATGTGTCTTGTGCCCTAAAGGACACACGTTACGCTGCAGGACTGAGTCGACGAACCATAGACGGGGAGGCAACCTTAATCAGCTCCCCGCATTGTTGTGGCGGTCAGCATATTGCCCCGCACACATGTCTTCTATGATGTGTGGGAGAGAGAACGAGTCAGGCTGCTCCTCTATGTGGCTGTCCTTTGGTGGGGACTCATCGCAATAGTGTAAAGAGCCTGCTATGTTAGTGTTGGTCAGCTCTATGAACCTGCCCTGGACAGAGGAAGACAAAATCTCTGGCCTGGTGCAGTCGTAGGTCAGGTTCTTGTAGAAACTGACCACGAACCGTGTGTATGCCGTCGAGCAGACCTGCTTAAATAGCTGCTTGAGTCCCCGATTTTTGAATTGTTGGACCACCCATCCTGTAGCGTCCAAACTCTTGAAGTCCTCTTCCACGTTGAATGTTGTCTCAAATAGTATTTCATGCTGTTCGAAACTAGGTCGGGATGTCTGATGATTGCTGCTCAAAGCTCGAGATGTGGAAACCATGTGTTGTGGACAAATAGTAGTTCTTCTGGTGTGATTACGCTAGTGCGTAGCTACTGGTGCACTCGATCACACAGATTGAAGTGCGCTTGATCGTTACTACCAAGCACTCGATCGCACTCGGCCAGGCAATATGTCTAACACCTTATGCGCACCAAAGACTAGAAGCTATAGAATATATGCACGCTTGATCCAATCCTCCTGTAAATGTAAAAATACCCCATCAACACACAAGATAAACATATATGAATGTGTAAACTTAAAGATTTAAGAGCTGTGTGTGATGGTGTGCATGTAAGTGGACAAATATCGAATTTGCATACCGAGTTGGATTTGGGAAATTTATGGGGAAAGTGGTTTTGTGGATGGGTGATATATGGTGGTAGAGTGGTGAGTGTTATGGAGGAGTGGTGGAAGTGCTAGATGAGGGTTTAGTGGGAGATATTATGCAAGACTAGGGCAAGGGGAAGCAAAGTGCAATCTTGAGAGTTTGAAGTGCGCTAGAGCGTAATTGAGGGAAAGGAAGGGAAACTATTTAAAATATACACGTGCCCTTTCTACCTCGATTGCACTCGAGTGCATTTGTTAAGTGCGCTCGATCGCAAAGATGCGCAAGTGCGTAGTGTATTGCGCTCGTTCATAATGCAGGATGAGGTGGCACTCGAGCGCATGGGATGTACGCTGGATCGCTTAGCTAAAAAAAAGTACAAGAAAATAAGTTAAGGTAAAAAAATAAATAAATGAGAACGATATAGTCTTACCAATTTGTAGTGGCTTCAGTACCACTAACCTTGATAGAGACACTTGAGCTATATATTGAGCAAGTGGAATTGCTTAAGTGATCTCTATGGTATCCTTAAGGCTACATTCTTTGAAAGAGGCACTTAGGGCCCCCATCAGGTGGGTCTAGTGCCCTTGACAGCTGCTTTGTCTTTAATTGTGGTGTCTGATCATTAAAACAAGGAGGAGCAATGTTAGTAAGTGCTAAATTTTTAATTTTAGAATTATACTTACTTGAAAGCTCGGGTGTGATCTTGATGGTGTGCACAGTTCCATGAGTATTCTTAATTACATTATCTTTTTCTAGCCTACTGTCCAATCTTGTAGTGGCATGGCTGGGGATGGTCCTCAATGGATTAGTGAATTGGGCTTTAGACACTTTCTTATCAATTCCTTGCATGAAATTCACATTATGACACTCATCATTAGTATTAGTGGAGTCTAGTGTATTAAAAATTTTAAATTCTACCTCTTCATCATTTACTCTCATTGTGACAATGCCTCTTTTCACATTAATGTTTGTGTCAGCAGTGATCATAAATGGTCTCCCTAGAATGATAGGGAGTGGTACAGGCATGTGGCACTCCTCTATGTCTAATACAATAAAATCAGCAAGTAAAATAAATTTACCTACTCTTACCAAAACATCCTCGAGGATACCTCTTGGTCATTTGATGCTTCTGTCAGCCAATTGTAACGTAATGGAGGTTGGTTGAAGCTCCCCCGAACCTAGTGTCTCAAATACACTGTATGGTAGCAAATTGACACTTGTTCCTAGATCCAATAATGCGTGCTCAAAAAGCTAGTCGCCTAGCCTGCAAGGAATAGTGAAGCTACCAGGATCTTTTTGTTTAGGTGGTAACTTTCTCAATAATACAGCACTCACCTCTTCGGTTAAAGCTACCGTCTCATGCTCGTGAAACTTCCGTTTGTTAGTGCAATAATCTTTTAAAAACTTAGCATAAGCAGGTAGTTGTTTTATTGCCTCTAATAAAGGAATATTTATTTCTACCTTTTTCAAGGTTTCAAATATGTCAATAATTTTAGTTTCCTTTCTAGGCTTCACCAACCTTTGCGGAAAAGGCAGAGGTGTATTTACCTTTTCTATCTCTTTTACCTTAGATGCAGACGGTTGGTCTGGAGAAATTTGTGTAGGATCGTTGGTGCCGATGACCTTTCCACTTCTTAAGGTTGTTATGGCATTCAGCTACTGGTGTCCTCTTGGATTAGGCAGTGGCTGGGCCGGGAGCTCTCCTTGTTTTCTGGTATCAATTCCTTGGCCAATTGTCCCATTTGTATCTCTAATCCTTGAATGGCTTGATCGTGTTTGGTGGTGATTTGCCTCATTTCAGTCTGGAATTGCCTTGACTCTTCCATGAATTGTTCATGTTTATTCAGAATTTGTTGTTGCTGAGTCGCTAGTTTCCTCACAAGACTTTCTAGGTCATTCTTCTTAGGTTCGGGAGTAGATTGGGTTGCTGGTTAGAAATTTCTTTGCTGCCCTTGACTGTTTTAGTTATTGCTCCATGAGAAGTTCAGGTGATTCTGCCATCCAAGGTTGTACGTGTTGGCATAGGGATTGTTCTTTGGCGGAAAATTGTTCAGTCCCACAAAATTGGCTTGCTCATGATCTACAGATGAATATAAGGGACAAACATTAGTATCATGATTAAATTGTGAGCAAATGGCACATACCTGTAGTGGTGCAGCTGAGGTGTTCTGAGTGGCCATGGCTTTCACTAATAGGTCAAGTTTCCTTTCCACAGCAGCCATTTGAGGAGATGATCCTCCGTTTAAGCTTACCTCATACATACCCTTATTCTTGGTTAGATGTCTACCTCGAGAGGAGAACTGCTGCGTGTGCTCGCTCAGTGTTTCGAAAAGTTCCATTGCCTTTTCACTGCTCTTTTCCATCAACACTCCTCCACAACCTGAATCAACAATATTTTTGTTAGAATCACTCAAACCTTCATAAAAGGCTTGTAACAGTTCGTCTTGGGGTAGGTTATGGTGTGGGCACTTGAGTAGTAGCTCGTTGAAGTGTCCCCATGCCTCAAAGAACAGATCTTCATCCTTTGTTGGAAGGATTGTATTTCTTTCCTCATGTGCTGTGTCTTCTGGGCTGGGAAGAACTTCTTTAGAAATTTGCTCGCCAGCTCCTCCCAAGTGTGGATAGACACTTTAGGCAAAGAATTATACCATAATTTAGCATTATCTTTCAAGGAAAAAGGGAAAATAATTAACTTTATTCCTTCTTGGTCTAAGCCTCGGATGTGCTGGAATTTGCAGAGGTCGAAGAACTCTCGAAGGTGCAGATGTGGGTCCTCACTAGGTGTACCCCTAAAATGAGTCAGTGCACTGAGTATTTGTGGGGATATGTAATAATTTCCTTCTGCCTCAGGCTGGTATGCAATGCATGAAGGTTGTTTGAGATTCTACAAGATGAAGGATTGCTTCATCGACCTCCGCTCAGGTGGTTGCTGTTCAGCTATTTGTTCTGCCATTGGTGGTGTCTCTTCCTCACTTCCTTCTCCTACTTCTTTAGAGTTATCTCTAAACCTTTGTCGGATAGATCTCTCAAGCTCGGGATCAAAGGGAAGGAATGCTGGATTCTTGAACCGTCGTCTGTGCATGAATCGGTGGCTGATATGTGAGTGCAGCAGCCAAACACTGCTGCTCGGAGTACTCCTTGCCTTAATTGCACTCGATCGCAAGTGGCACAGAAAGCTTTCTAGAGCACCTGAAATAGAAAAAGAATTTGATTAGGGTTTTTAATGAAATAAAGAAGATAAAAATAGAATAAGAAATAATGGTAATTAAATGAGAAATTAATTCTAAAAGAAATTTAGCACAATCCCAAGCAACAGCGCCAAAAACTTGTTGTGACGATTATCTACCAAAATAATTACACAAATAACCGTTCTAGTTTTACTTGCAAGTGCACAAGGTCTGTCGTAGCATAGTGTGCAAGTGCGAGATCATTTCCACAGGGATTGGTAAATTTCTTTCTAGGACTATTTTCTTCAAGTTAAAAAGCGAAATAATGGTTGATTGTGAGTGAACAACAATAATGAGAATGTAGGGCTACGACATCCACCCTAATTATACTTTCCCACTAAGTAAAGTTTCAATGCTCTAGCCTTATCATGAATATCTAATGGTTGACAACCTAAGGGCTTGGTCCACACCTTAGGCTATTGATCTCCCTGTGCAACGAGTTAGGCATGGTGTATACTCTAACTCTTTTCTCTCTTAAGGGATTCAGCATGGGTGTATACTGAGTTGTTCCTTAAGAGAGCATGAGGGCTGTGGAGATCGGCAACCACACGGGACCTAGGGCTTGGTCCACTCCTGGTTTCCCATGTTGATTAACTCAGGAATACGGTGTGGATATCCCTTGTTACTAATGTCGAACCCAGGACTCAGTCATCCAAATTGATTTGACTAACCTATCCATACCACATGCATATGTTGATCAGGTACACACATATGAGGAATTTAAATACAAACATGTATTAATCAAGTTAAACATTCAGATAGGGCTATAGCAAAGATAATCAATGATTAGATATGTGAAAAAGCATAACTAGGGCTTCAATCGAGCCCTATAGATGTTTAGTTACACATACTAAGGAAAGTAAACATGCTAAACATAATTAAATAAAAACAGAAAACTAAAACCAAAGAAGACTCGGGAGATGAGTCGTCAATTCCTCTCCTTAGCTCTCTACTTCGAATCTAGAATAAAAGGTGTTTGTTATGTGTTTTTACAAGGCTATTTATAGGGTCCCAAAACTCTAATTCCTATTTGGAGTCGGAAGACTTCTTTCCAATTCTGGCTCTGCCACATCTGGAGTAATTGCACTCGAGCGTATGTGGGATGTGCTCGAGCGTATATGTGCGCTCGAGCCTTCTTCAAGTGTGCTCGTGCTCTTGTGCGCTCGATCTCAAGGGAGGTGCGCTCGAGCGCACCTTGCTGGATGGCAGAACTTCATTTTTGCTCCTAAAAGCTCCAAATTATTACCTTTTTGTCCAAGTCCTGTGAAAAACACATAAAATACGAAAATGAAGTAAAATCCATATAAATAGATAAGTAAAGAGTCTAACAAGTGTAAATTAGGGGGCTTAAATATGACTATTTAAGCACTTATCACTCCTATGTTGTAAAAAATTGTAGAAGTAAATCTTGCATACGCATAAATTTTGTTTGTAAAGTGGTTCCCACCAAATGTTAAAACTTAAAAAGTATAAATCCACGTGAAAAAACATTGTACTGCAGGCTTTACTTTACACTTTTTACTGGAGGAGAGTTGATCTCCTAAAATAGTGTATTACAGCCTTTACTTTACAATTTTTACTGTTGAAGAGTTAATTTGCAGTAAATTCCTTGTTTAAGGTTTTAATAGATTTCTCTAGGTGCATTTCAACTTCTTTTTTAAATTCTTTGCATTTTTCCAGGGATTGTGCATTTCAACTTCCTTTTTAAATTCTTTGCATTTTTCCAGGGATTCTGATTTGTGTTTAATAAGATATATGTACCCGTATCTTGAATAAACATCGATGAATGTTATAAAGTATTTCATTCCTCTATGCGTTTTAGTCTCGGAGGTCCACAAATATCTATATGAATAACCACAAGTAGTTCTGATGATTTCCATCTTTTGGAAAAAAAATTATACTTAATTTTCCTTTGACACATTTCTCACATATATCAAAGTCAGTTGTACTAATGGTGCCTGTTCAATGGTTTCCAGCAGGTGCTGTGAAACAACACTTTTCATGTTTGTAATTGAATTCAATGATGGCTGTTCAGAGTTGCAAGTCTAGGATGCAGATGATGGTGGGGGTGTGCTGCTGCTCGCCCATGGCATTGGCTTGAGCGACTGAGCACCGTTAACCATTGCACTAGGCCCATGAACCAGGCTTAGTGTTTCACTTTTGTTTTGCCATTTATACCGTCTAAAACTGTCGAAACAGTGATGGGCTTGAAGGTGGTGACGATGCGATTGTGATTCTTTTAATCGCAGGTGGTTTCTGAAAAATTTTAGAAGAGTTTGAGCCTTTTAAATTTTTTTTCAGTGAGCTGGAAAATTTTAACGAAACATTTTATGCTCTCAAACTGTCAAATTTTTGGGGTGTTTTCTTTGCTATTTTTGGTTGGATTTTGTGTAGCCACAAGTCCAATTCATTGACTTCTTTTGATGATGAATAAAATACATATTCTTCAATGAGTGTTAGTGTGTGAAAGTATTTTCAATTTAATCTCCTTTGTCGCTGGAAATTTAAATGACTTCTAGTTGTTCTTCTTCAAGTAAATTGCGATGCTGAAATTCATTCCTCTACAGTTCAAAGTAATCTAACGCTTCTTGATGAACATTTGAAGGATATTGATGAAGATGAATTTTCAAAAGACTTAAATATGGAGTTTTTAAAATAATTGGTTTGACATACATTGATGAATCGGGTGCTGATACCATGGATGGTCAAAGAATATCAATGGCTATTGTCATGAGACTATTAATCTCATGAACAAGAATCAATAATCTATAGTTATATAACTCTCTGAACATTAATATTGCAGAGAATTAAAAGTGAGTTTTCACAAATGAAAGGGGTCCTATTTACAGTGAACCAAAAAGTACTTAAGTGATGCTTCATTAAATATATAACTCTTGAGTAAGTTGTGTTCTCTGTGAAAGATTGTAACTCTTGCTGGAGAAGGTTCTAGCCATGAGTTATCATCTAGTGTGCCATATCCATGGTGTTGTCCACCAATTACAACATGCGAACATTGGTCTCATGTCCCCCTCAACTAGTTGTTACGTATTTTAATTTTCCAGCGGAGTTTCAGTTTATGTCCCCTCTGTCTGATTTGTAATTTCATATTTCAAATGAATAAATTGGTAGAGATTTGTGCCAAATCACAAAGAAAAAAATATTTTTTTACAATAATTTGGTAATATCATTTAACATAACTGCACCATAGTTGCACATGACGACCCGAGAGAGATTAGAAAGGGGTAATAAAATAAAATAAAGAGGGAAGAAACATAATCATACAAAAGAAAACATTCAATACACCATAATGACTTTATTGGGGGAATTTTTATCAGCTGATATTATTATTAATGGAAATGTGGCCACAACCAAAGTAACAGTGACAATAGCTGCATGTTTAATTTATTAGGAGAATTAATCAATACAACAACAAAGGCTTTCTCCTGTTTTCTGCCGTATACATTTTATAACCTTAGGTTTTTCCCCATGGAATGCACAAGGATCTTTACAATCTGCGTCATTGTTGCATAAATTATTATAACAACACCCTTCCGGTCCCCTTTGGGGGTAAATAGTCTCCATCAGTCTTGAAATTATAAAGATTAGTTTCTGCAACATAGAAAAACACGATTTAAAATATTGATATCAATGAAAAATTGAAAACTTGTTTGGCAAACCAAATTAAAAAGGTATATTAGCATGAGTGATAGAATTCATTATAGCTTGCCTCAATATATAATGGAGAGAGAGAGAAATAATGAGTACCATAAGGTTTTGCGATGGAAAGGGAGAAAAGAAAGACCTTAACTAGAACAGCAACAAGCACATGAAATTTTTGTGATACCATTTTTTTTTTTTATTGCTATATGATTGATAAGTAGAGATTTTGGATTTTATAGGCCTTGGCTCTCTCTATTTTCCCTTTTTTCTTTTTTTTTTTGTAGTAAAGATCAACCCATATATAGTAAAAAAAAGTATGATGTAAATCCTACAATACACCTAAATTTTGATTGTAAAGTGGTTCAACCAAATCTGAAAATTTAAGAAGTCCAAATCCATGTGAAAAAACTAGAGATGAGCTCCTCCGTTGTAAACAATTGTAGAATTAAATCTTGAGTACACATAACTTTTGGTTGTAAAATGGTTCTCACCAAATCTCAAAACTTAAAAAGTACAAATCCACATGAAAAAACATCGTACCACAGGCTTTACTTCACACTTTTTTTTTTTTTTTCTGGAAAGGAGTTGATCTATAAAAATAGTTTATTTCAGCCTTTACTTCCCTATTTTTGCTGTAGAAGAGTTAATCTACAGTAAATTCCTTATTTAAGGCTTTAATAGATTTCCTAGGTGCGTTTCAACTTCCTTTTTAAATTCTTTGTATTTTTCCAAGGATTTTGATTTGTGTTTAATAAGATATATGTACCTGTATCTTGAATAAACATTGATGAATGTTATAAAGTATTTCATTCCTCTATATGATTTAGTCTCGGAGGTCCACAAATATCTAAATGAATAACGACAAGTAGTTTTGACGATTTACATCTTTAGGAAAAATATTTTCTACTTAATTTTCCTTTGACACATTTCTCACATATACCAATGTCAATTGTACTTGTAAACTTTCAGAAAAAATGAATATCTGATGTATTGAATATGACGCCTTTTTCAGCTATATGTACAGAATAATCTTTGCTAATTACAAGGAGATAATTGAGAGATGAGATAAATAAGAAAACTAACTACAAGAAAATAGAATCAAAGTTATTTAGTGGGATTCTATCTTTTCCAACAATATTAATGGTGGCTGTTCAATGGTTTCCAGCAGGTGTTGTGAAACAATACTTTTTTCGTTTGTCAATGAACTCAATGGTGGCTGTTCAGAGTTGCATGGATGGGATGTAGATGATGACCCAGGGGGGGGTGCTGCTACTCGCCCGTGGCATTGGCTTGAGCGATGGTTAATAAGTACTTAAATATTCATATTTAAGCCCCTTAATTTATATTTGTTAAGCTCTTAGTTTATGTTATTTCATCCTATTTTATCTCCTTTCTGTGTTTACTATGTTTTTTCTAGGTTTTTGGAGCATTATGGAATTATTTGGCTTAAAGAGCAAAATAGAGAAAAGCTGGAATCTACTGTTGCGATCGAGAACAGGAGACCTGCGATCGAGCGCAACAGCGCTTAAGCGCCCAAGCCTAGGATCTAGCGCACCTACGCTTGCGCGCGCAAGAAGTAAGATCGAGTGCACCATGCTGCGATCGAGCTCATTCAACAAATATGGCAGATGGTCCTATTTTGGAAAGGAGAGAGACGATTATCAGCGCACCATGCTGATCGAGCGCACCATGTTGAGAGAGAGACGATTAAGAGAGCACATCTCTTTTATTTCACATTTGAAGAAAATAAAGATCCAAATTTTAGCAGCCTGTCATCTAGGGACTTTTTCTCTCATTTAAATAAAGATTTTATTTGAGTATATGAGCTGCTAAAATAAAAGAGACGTGGTCAGAAGTTTTGAGCGACATGTGAAGGCTTAAATCTCACATCCCACATCGGTTGGAAACACATTCTACATACCACATCCCACATCGATTGGAAACACATTGCACTCATGGAATTTCCCTATAAAAGCTCCATTTCACTTCATCTTCAGGGGGAATCTCGAAGGCTTTGCTATCAAGGCGGGGGGGGAGCGCTGCATAGCAGCTGCAAGTGGAATTTCTCTCTCAATGTATTTTCAGCTTTAATTTATTTCTTTCGTGTTTTAAAGTTTAGTGTTTAGCACTTTATTTGTGAAATTTATTTGCATAATCATAAGAGGCTAAAACCTTCATCTAAGGTTGAAGATGAAGCCTCGCCATTGATTAGCATTATATTTTCATATAAGTTCGTACAATTCCGATATTTTTTTTTATTGATGTTCTATTTCAATTCAATTGTTTGAGTAAATTCTTATAATTGATTATTTTGTTTATAAATTGTTCAAATTGGATATTCCATGTGTTTCATTTGATGGATACATCGAATCATTCAAATTAAATCGGATATCCATTGTGATTCTAAAATAAACGGGTACATTGGATGATTTGATTTAATTGGGGTATTCGTTGTGATTTGTATATCGATGGATTCATAGAATTAATTGATAAATTACTTTTATGTAGAACATACATAGAATGTAATTGCTTGTCGGTTATAGGAACAAAATCATGAAAATATATGCTTTAATTTGGTGGGGTGGATTCAGAAACCTTAGTGTTTTTATCATTTGTTTTAAATCAATTTAGTTTAGTTTATATTCTTTGCACGACATAGTTCAAAATTCAAAACTACATTAAAATAGGTTTAGTTTAGATAAAAATCTATTTTCACGATGCAATTCCCTGTGGATTCAACATCGCACTTGCACACATTATATTGCAAACGACTCGTGCACTTGCGAGTAATTTAAAATTACCAATAAGTTTTTGGCGCCGTTGCCAGGAATTTGTTTTGTTTGTGAAAATTAAATTTTTTTCTGAATTTATTTTATTTTTCTACTAGTTTAGTTAGCATTTTTGTTTTATTTTTCTTTTTGCAATTTTATTCTAGTTTATTTGTTTCTATTTGCAATTGCCCATAAAAAAAATAAAAAAAATATATATTATAAAAACAACAAAAGAAAATTTTTGTGTTTGATCTGCTTTTGCAGTTTGTCGAATCACACTTTACCTGTGCTCGAGCGGCTCTCCACAGACAGCATTAGCAGACCGACAATAGTTAAAAAAAATTTTCCAATTTTTATTGGTCCATTTTGTGAGTATTTTTTTTTCTGTGTTTGCATTTATTTTTTTTTATTTTATTGTTATTTGTTATTTGTTATTTGTATTTTATTTTATTCTTTTGTTTTTGCTAGATAGTTTATTTTATTGCTTTTTGTGTGGTGTAAGCTTGGTTGGAGATCCCTGAACTTAGAGTTGATACTTTTAGATTCCGAAATAGAAAAAACTCTTAGGAGAAATAAGAGAACACTTGTTGAGAGAGAGACGATTGAGATAGGGGACAATTTAAGGAATGCAAATCAACCCGAGAATGTAGAGCAACCTAGAGCTTAGAACGTGGACTTCACTACATCCCTTAGGGATTTGTTCGCACCTGTTGCGACTAACTCCCCTTCTTGTATAGTGTTGCCACCAACCAATGCTACCCATTTTGATCTAAAGCCACATGTCATCCAACTCTTACCCTCATTTCATGGCTTGGATATTGAAAATCCTTACAGCCATGTGAGGATGTTCAAAGATATTTGTGCCACATTCAAGTTCCAGAACTTCTCTGATGAGTCGGTCCATCTTAGACATTTCTCTTTTTCTCTTCACGATAGAGCTAGGGCATGGTTGGATTCTAACACACTCGGGTCTATTACATCTTGGGAAAGCTTGTTGAGCAAATTCTATAATAAGTTTTTACCAATGTCTAAAGTGAATGAGTGCCGAAAGGAGATTAGTTCTTTCACTCAGGAGGAGGATCAGAAGTTTTTTGAGAGTTGGGAGCGTTTCAAAGAGCTACTAATCAGATGCCCTCAACATGGATATGAGAAGTGGAAACTCATTCAGTTCTTCTACCAAGGGTTGACTCAACCCAACCGTAGCATGATCGAGTCTATGAATGGGAGGGCATTTTTAAGTCTGACGGGGGATAAAGCATACAAAGCATTGGACAAGTTGTCCGACAACTCGCAGCAGTGGGATTTTTCAAACTGTCTGGACATGTCAATTTGTGCCCCTAAGAAAGGAGGCATCTATAAGATTAAGGAGGACATTGACTTGAGGATAAAGATAGATGCTCACACCAAGAAGGTTGATGCTCTCGCTGTGGGCCAGTTCATCAATGCAACCAAAATGTTGATAGCTGTTCTATTTGTGCTAGTCCTATACATTTAGCACAGAATTGTTCACCTATGTCGGCTTTTGCCGAGTATCGCATGGAACAAGTGAACTCTTTCAATGACTATCGGAAGCAATCAAATGGATCTTACTCCGAGACTTATAATCCAGAGTGGCGGAACCACCCTAATTTTTCATGGAAGCAAAACCAACCGATGAATCAGGGAGGGGCCCCTCATCATGCTCACAATCAATTCCCTCCCAAATTTCCTCCACAAGTTCCAAGTTATGGTCGTTCATTCCATCCAGCACCATCACCTGCTTGCCAAGCTCCCACTCAAGCATCAGAATCGGTTTCACAATCATTAGAGGACACCCTCAAGGATTTCATAAAGATGACCGGCTAATCCATCAGCGAAGTGAGGAGTGCGACAATAGTAAATACCGAAGCGATTGCCAAGTAGAGAGTCAAATGGGTTAAATCGCAAGTCACTTGGATGAAAGAGAGAAGGGAAAGTTTCCCAGTCAACCCGTGCCTAACTCGAAGGGACAGTTTGCGGTTAAAAATTCATAAACTCCTACGAACGGGCAGGAACAAGTGCAATTGATTGTCATATTGAGGTCTGGGAGATAAGTGGACAATCAAGTGGAAGAGAACCATGCTATGTAGCAAGGGCAAGAAAGTGGCAACAAGGAGAAGAGAGATACTGAGCCATCTACGGCCATACCTACTGTTAAGGATCTTTCTAGGTCGTTTGTACCTAAAGTGCCTTACCCTGAGAAATTACAAGCGCCCAAGAAAGGAGGGAAGTTTAAGGACATTCTGGAGATGTTCAAGCAGGTCCAAATCAATATGCCATTTTTGGATGCCATCCAACAAATGACGTAATATGCCAAGTTCTTAAAGAACTTAATCATTGTAAAGAGGAGGACGAATGTCCCGAAGAAGGCATTTTTGACCGAGCAGGTTAGCTCAATCCTTCAGTGCAAGCTACCCATCAAGTATAAGGACCCGGGGTGTCCTACCATCTCTTGCATGATAGGACTCAGCCAGATTGAGAGGGCTCTTTTGGATCTAGGAGCGAGTGTGAATCTTCTGCCCTACTCAATCTATTTGCAGTTGGGGTTAGGAGAATTGAATCCCACATCTATGATGCTTCAATTGGCTGACATGTCAGTGAAGATACCACGGGAAATAATTGAGGACGTTTTGATTAAGGTGGATAAGTTTTATTTCCCTATGGATTTTATTGTGCTTGACACAGAGCCAGTTCAGAATATGGGGATTCAGATTTCGGTGATTCTAGGGCGACCATTCTTAGCCATGGCTAATGACCTGATAAGTTGTAGGATAGGGGTAATGAAGATTTCCTTCGAAAATATAACAGTGGAGCTGAATATCTTTTATATCAGTAAGCAACCACTGGAATATAATGAAGTGAGAAACGTATGCTTGATAGAGGAGATTATTGAGGAGACTGTGGATGGATCAAGCATTGAGGACCTCCTGAAGGCATGCTTTGCTAAGTTTGGAGAGGATTTGGATTTGGATAAGTTACTTGAGTAAGCGAATGCCATTTTGAAGTTTACTCCTCAGGAGAGCAGTGAGACGGAGGAGATCGCAGCACCTGAGCCCCCCAAAAAGGAACTTAAGCCTTTACCGAACAATCTTAAGTACAAGTTACTAAGTTCAGTAGATTCTTTGCCTGTGATTATAGCTTCAGATTTAGTTAATGCTCAAAATGAGAAATTATTGGATGTTTTAAAAGAGAACAAGGAAGCTATCGGCTGGACAATTGAGGATATCAAGGGGATCAGCCCCTCGGTGGTGATGCACAAGATACATTTAGAGGAGAATGCCAAGCTATCGAAAGAGCCATAGAGAAGGCTCAACCCAGCTATCCAAAAGGTTGTGAAGACTGAAGTAATAAAGTTGTTGGGTGCAGGGATCATTTATCCAATCTCTGATAGCAAGTGGGTGAGCCCGATTCGTGTCGTGCCCAAGCGGGCTAGATTGATGGTAGTGAAGAATAAGGACGACGAGTTAGTGCCAACTCGTGTTCAGTCAGTATGGAGAGTCTGGAAGAAGACGTAAAACTTAGAGCTCACGGGAGGCACCCCACAGCATATCTTTTATGTTTTTATTATTTTTCATATTTTCTGTTACTGTTTATTTCTAGTCATTTTTTGTTTTTCAGTATTACTTTAGTCTCTATTTTTCAAGGACAACGCGTATTTCAGTTCAAGTTTGGGGGTATGCTATAAGCCATGCCAGTCCAGCTAGCTCTCTATCTCCTAGGTCAGCTCTTTCCATATTATTCACACATTGGGGACAATGTGTAATTTAAGTTTGGGGATATGGGAGACACATTACATTACACACTTTGTCCCAGTTTATGCTCATGTTGTTTTGAAATTTTAGGTGATTTTGTTGGAAAATCACCTTCTGGTGGAATCCTAGATTGTGATATTTTCAAACACCTAAGTTTAGAATGACTTGTAATAAAACCAAAACAAAACAAGAATCAAACTAATCAAAAAAAGAACACAAAAATTGTTATCGAGGTTCGGCAATATGCCTACGTCCTCATGAGCTCTTCCGAGCTATTTGCACTAAATCAATGGAGTTCTTACAATTCTAGCAACACCTCTTTAAGAATCCTCATGTTCTTAAAGAACGAAAGAAGAGAAAAAGAAAGTGATAAGGATTAGTGTTTCTTTGGAATTTTCCGCAAGAAAATTCTAATTACAAAGCCCTTGAATCCCCAATCTATACTACACTGTCTCTAAACAACCAGCCTCTCTTGAATGAGTCTCTCTTATGTTTAGTGTCTTTGCACTCTCACACAACCATGTGTTCTATTTCACACACATTCACATGTCATTCACCTCTCTTATTGAGAAAACCCTTTATATAGAGCAATGACTACCTCATCCATTCTTTGAGATCAATCTCAACCCTTAGATCTCAAGAACCAAAGACCCTTGGCTCTCTAAGAGTCTAAGTAATCTTGTGCATTTTAACCAAGTCCCACGCACCATCTCAAAGTGCTAAAAAATTAGAGTCAGGTGTGCTTCGTACTGAGGCTCAGAAGAAGGGAAACTTGATGCCTTACTAGAGGCCGTGGCATGACTGGCCCGTGTCATGGTGCGCACCTGAAGGAGGACTTCCTCCACTTGCTAGAGGCTGCGGCGCACAACCTGGACCTGATGCTGAATTTTTTCTCTCTTTAGTTCTTAGACAAATCCCAACAATCTCTACCTTTGTCTAAGCAACTAAAACCGAACCCATAGTGCAGAGAACTCAGGATCCAAACTCAACATAAGTCACTATATCAACTGACTCCAATCTTAAGAAGTCCAAGGCAATGATTGAACTTGCTTAGAGGTAGAACTTTGGTGCCTAAATCTGCAGGATTTTCTTCCGTTGCGACTTTGTCCACATGAATGCATCCTTTTGTAACATTTCCCAAATGAAATGATACCAAACATCCATATGCTTAGTCCTCTCATGGAACACCAGGTTCCTACACAAGTGCAATGCACTTTGGCTATCCGAATACACCACCACCAGCTCTTTTAGGACCTTCAACTCTTCCAACAACCCTTTGCACCACATAGCCTCCTTTATGACTTCCTCAAAGAATGCATTTCTTCCTCCATAGCTAGCTGCCATCTTGACGAATCCTTACATCCCATGGCATCAATGTAAGTTTCTACTTCACTTATCCCTCCTTCTGAATAAGGACCTGTTACATTAGGATCTGATCAGCCTTCTTTCTCAATCCTTTATAAGCTGATAGTCATTCGGACTTACTGCATCAACCCCTTCTAGTTCAGCCTCCTTGTGAGTGTCTTGAGCTTGGCCTTCATCAATGGGCTCTGCTTGGTCTGAACCCTCTTGCCTTCCTTACTATACCTGAACTGAATTTTCCTTAATGCTATGCTCCACAAATACCGAACTGGTTTGCTCACTATCCCCTGCAGGGTTAGTTTTCTCCAAATAGGGAAATAAATGCTCATTAAAAATGGCATCCCTACTTATTATGAGTTTAAATCCTTTTTTCTCTAAGGACCACAACCTATACCCCTTAGCCCCTTCCCCGTATCCTAGAAACACATACTTTGTAGACCTTGGGCTAAGTTTATCATCCTTTTGATGTGCAAACGCAGTACATCCAAAAGTTCTCAGGTTGTTCAACTCAGGGGATTTACCACTCCATATCTCCTCGGGAGTCTGAAGGTCCATAGCCCTAGAGAGCGATCTATTAACCAAATATGCAGCAGTAGACACCACTCCCCCCAAAAAACAATTGGATAATCTGGATCATATAATCATGCACGTAACCTTTTCCATATGGGTCTTATTCATCCTCTCAGTAACTCCATTTTGTTGAGGGGTTTTCACAACCATTCTATGTCTTAGAATCCTATTTAACTTACAAAATTGATCAAGTTCCTTGTTAAAAAATTCTAAGCCATTATCGTTTTTTAACACCTTAACTACCCTGCCCTTTTGAGTTTCTTCCAGCTTTTTCCACACTACAAATTTATTCAAAGCATCTGATTTATTTTTAAGCAAATAAACCCAAACCTTTCTAGAATAATCATCAATTAAAGATAGAAAGTAAAGATTATCTCCCTATGTTGGTGTTCTTGCTGGCCCCCAAAGATCCATATGGATGTAGTCAAGAATGCCCTTAGACTTGTGCACTCCAATGTTGAAGCTAACCCAATGTTGTTTTCCAAGAACAAAACATTCGTAGAAATCTAGTTTCTCTACTTTGTCACCACCAAGTAGACCGTTCTTGCTGAGAACTTGCAGGCCCTTTTCGCTCATATGTCCCAAGCGAGTGTGCCAAAAGGCTGCCTTATCCATCTCATCCATCAAGCTTGCTGCTTGATCCTTGATGTCCGTGTCTCTGATCATCTCATAGAGACCATCCTTCATTGCTGCTTTGATCACTATCAAAGATCCCTTGGTTACCTTGATCTTCCCTCACTCTACTTTGTATGTGTACCCCATGGAATCTAGTTGCTCTAATGAGATCAAATTTCTTTTTAACTCCGAAGGATATCTAACATTCCTAAGCAGCCTAGTCATTCCATCAAACATCCTCAATTGGATGTCTCCTATCCCCCTCACTTGGCAAGAAGTATCATTCCCCAGGAAAACCTTTCCATAATTGGTTTCTTTGAAGTACTTGAACTAATCTCTGTGAGGGCACATGTGATAAGTGCACTCGGAATCCAAGATTCATCTCTCGCCGCCTTCTTGCCCCTTGCTCACATTTGAGAACACAAAAAGAACATCATCATCTTGTTGTTCTCCCTTGGCAACCAAAGCCTCTCCATTCTTGGTATGGCTTCCTCCCTCATCCATTATCATCTTCTTGCAATCTTTCTTGAAATGAGCCTCCTTATGGCAATAGAAACATCTCTTTCCTCCAAATCTCGGTTTAGAGTGTGCTCTCCCATGGCTTTGTCCTCTACCTTGTGGTTTGTCTCGATAGTAGCCATGTATGTTGCTGCCATACCGAGTTACTAGCCTTCCTTTTACGAATAGCCCTTCTCCACTTAATGCTTCCCTCATCTTGGCATCAAGATTATCTTGCAACTCTTTATCAGGATCCAAAGCAAAGATTCGTTTTAGAAGATACCTCTTATTAAGGAGAGTCTTGGTAAGAAACAACTCATCTAGTTTCTTCCAAATGACAGCTAGATCTTTCGAGTCTTCGCACTCCCTTATCATACTATCTGACATGTGCAAATAGATGGTGTTACACACCATTTTCTTCATCTCATTCTGCTGGACCTCCGTGATGCTTGCTGGAAAAACGTTATCTTCTCCAATCGCCAAGTCCACCTTTTGTTGCATAAGAACCGACTTGATTTTCCGCTTCTAAAGGGCAAAGTCTCCCTTTCCATAAAACTTCTTAACAATGAAGTTTGAGCCCATCTTGCGGAGAAAATCCCAGATTTATGCAGCACCCACAATTGTTATCCAACTTCTAAATCTTAAGAACATTATCAAATCTTGATCTCAATACCATTCTTGAACCTCAAGAACACGATCAAATCTTAATCTCTACTTCGTTCTTGAATCACCTCAAGAACATGATCAGATCTTGATCTCTACTTCGTTAATGAATCACCCTAGAAATTGACCTTTGATTATTGGAGTCTTGCTTTGATACCCCCTGTTCTCGCTCCTATACTAGCTATACAAGCTCTGACACTACTGTTGTGGTATCTCCTCTAACTCTGATACCACTATTAGAAAATCACCTTCTTGCGGAATCTCAAGTTGTGATCTTTCCAAACACCCAAGTCTATAATGACTTGTAATAAAACCGAAACAAAGCAAGAATCAAACCAATCAAAGAAAGAACATAAGCAATTGTTATCGAGGTTCGACAATGTGACTATGTCCCCATGAGCTCCTTCGAGCTCTTTGCACTAAATCAATGAAGTTCTTACAATTACAGCAACACATCTTTAAGAATCCCTATGTTCTTGAAAATTGAAAAAAGAGAAAAGAAAAGTGATAAGGACTAGTGTTTGCTTGGAATTTTTCCCAGGAAAATTCTAATTACAAAGCCCTTGAATCCCCAATCTATACTACTCTCTCTCTAAACAACCAGCCTCTCTTGAATGAGTCTCTCTTGTGTTTAGTGTTTTTGCACTCTCACACAACTATGTGTTCTATTTCAAACACATTCACATGTCATTCACCTCTCTTGTTGAGATGCTGATGATTTTGTATCGTGTTGTTAGAAGACCCTTTATGTAGAGCAAAGACTACCTCATCCATTCTTTAAGATCAATCTCAACCCTTAGATCTCAAGAACCAAATACCTATGGCTCTCTAAGAGTCTAAGTAATCCTGTGCGTTTTAACTAAGTCCCACGCACCATCTCAAAGTGCTGAAAAATTGGTGCTAGGTATACTTTGTGCTGAGGCTCAGAAGAAGAGAAACTTGCTGCCTTGCTGTAGGCCATGGCGCGGCTGGTCTGTACCATAGCGCGCACCTGAAAGAGGACTTTCTCCACTTGCTAGAGGCCGCGGCGCACAATTTGTGCCACGGCACACAATCTTTGCCGCGACGCACAACCTGGACCTGATGCTGAATTTTTTTCTCTCTTTAGTTCTTAGACAAATCCCAACAGATCTGAAAAAAAATATTATGATGTGATTTCATTGAAAAACTTAAAATCTTGAACATACGATCTGATAATAAAGTTTTAAAGTTTAGTTACTTACTTTAGGCATTTGAGAATTCACATGTTTGATCTAATCTGACACGAGTACATTAGTACATAATTGTGTGAGGTATGACATGTGATTTTAATGTGTATGTTTCCATGGCATAGCTAATTCTAGATGACTTGTTGGATGGACACTTTGGCATAAAAAAAAATTTGCACAAAAAGAGAAAAATGCTCATCATTGATAAACTTTCCACTGAGTAACTGGACCTTTTGCCTCAGTAAGCAGTGAGTGTTCACATCTAAAGGTGGGAATTTTGATTGGTTGCATTAAAGCCAGTTTAGTTTCGCAGCCTTTTTTACTCGAGTTAGTAAGTCCTTAAAGGTGTCTTTACATCTAATACCCTAAAACCATATGGTTTGGGAGTCATTGACTCAATACTCACTACATGGGTCAATAAGAAAGTTTAAGGGAACTAAATATGGCAGAGCCTCACATTAAAAGAAAGAAGAAAATAAAACTATGCCATTGATTATTTATTCTGATGGGAAATTCTGTGAATCTTGAGACATGGAGAGATTGCACATTGGAATTATTTGGAAGCTTCGTATTTATGTGCTAGTTCACTTTACACTGATTTGAGCTTGTGATGCCTTAGCTAGCCTTTTGTAAGTAATTATATTTTAACATTTCTATTCATTGCGAAGATGAGTTTATCTTTTTAAGCTTGCTCATGAATGAATATCATGGTTTTGTGTGATACTTAAATTTTTGGATACTATGAAAGATGGATTTATCTTTGTGTTCTTTAGTTTTTAGTTTTGTATTGCTAAGGGACTACCAATATGTAAGTTTGGGGATGTGTATTCATATTTAAGCCCCTTAATTTATATTTGTTAAGCTCTTAGTTTGTGTTATTTCATCATATTTTATCTCATTTCTGTGTTTACTGTGTTTTTCTAGGTTTTTGGAGCATTATGGAATTATCCGGCTTAAAGAGAAAAATAGGAAAAAGGTGGAATCTACTGTTGTGATCGACCATAGGAGACCTGCGATCGAGCGCAATAGTGCTCAAGTGCCCAAGCCCAGGATCGAGCGCACCTGCGCTCGCACGCGCAAGAAGTAGGATCAAGAACAGGACAATCGAGCGCACCATGCTACAATCGAACGCATTCGCGCAGTATGGCAGCTAGTCTTATTTTGGAAAGGAGAGAGACGATTATCACCGCATCATACTGATCGAGCGCACCATCTTGAGAGAGAGAGATGATTAAGAGAACACGTCTCTTTTATTTCAGATTTGAAGAAAAGGAAGATCCAAATTTTAGCAGCCTATCGTCTAGGGACATTTTCTCTCATTTAAATGAAGATTTTGTTTGAGCATATGAGCTGCTAAAATAAAAGGGACGTGGGCAAAAGTTTTGAGCGGCATGTGAAGGCTTAAATCCCACATCCCACATCGGTTGGAAACCCATTCTACATCCCACATCCCACATCGGTTGGAAACACATTACACTCATGGAGTTTCCCTATAAAAGTCCCATTTCACTTCATCTTCAGGGGGAATCTCGAAGGCTTTGCTATTAAGAGGGGGGGGGGAGCACTGCACAGCAGCTGTAAGTTGAATTTCTCTCTCAATGTATTTTCAGCTTTAATTTATTTCTTTCATGTTTTAAAGTTTAATGTTTAGCACTTTATTTGTGAAATTTATTTTCATAATCATGAGAGGCTAAAACCTTCATCTAAGGTTGAAGATGAAGCCTCGCCATTGATTAGCATTATGTTTTCATATATGTTCGTACAATTCCGATATTTTTGTATTGATGTTCTATTTCAATTCAATTGTTTGAGTAAATTCTTATGATTGATTGTTTTGTTTATAAATTGCTCAAATTGGATATTCGATGTGTTTCATCTTACGGATACATTAAATCATTCAAATTAAATCGAATATCCATTGTGATTCTAAAATAAACAAATACATTTGATGATTTGATTTAATTAGGGTATTCATTGTGATTTGTATATCGATAGATTCATGGAATTATATGATAAATTAATTTTATATATAACATACATAAGATGTAATTGCTTGTCAGTTGAAGGAACAAAATCATGAAAATATATGCTTTAATTTGGTGGGGTGGATTCAGGAACCTTAATGCTTTTATCATTTGTTTTAAATCAATTTAGTTTAGTTTATATTCTTTGCACGACACAGTTCGAAATTTGGAACTAGGTTAAAATAGGTTTAATTTAGATAAAAATCTATTTTCACGACGCAATTCCCTGTGGATTAGACCTCGCACTTGCACACACTATATTGTAAATGACTCTTGCGCTTGCGATTAATTTAAAACTACCAAAAACTTTTTGACGCCGTTGCCAGGGATTTGTTTTGTTTGTGAAAATTAAATTTTTGGTGCCAGCGTCAGTTTCACAGTAAGACACCCTCAAGATTGTTATAACCTTAGGTTTTTCCCCACGGAATGTACAAGGATCTTTACAATCTGCGTCATTGTTGCATAAATTAATATAACGACACCCTTGAGGTCCACTTTGGGGTAAATAATCTCCATCAGTCTTGAAATTATAAAGATCAGTTTCTACAACACAAAAAAAAAACACGATCTATTGTTAAAATATTGACATCAATGAAAAATTGAAAACTTGTTTGGCAAACCAAATTAAAAATGTATATAAGCACGAGTGATAGAATTCATTATAGCTTGCCTCAATATATAATGGAGAGAAAGAAAGAATGAGTACCATAAGGTTTTTCGATGGAAAGAGAAAAAAGCAAGACCTTAACTAGAAGAGCAACAAGCACATGAAATTTTTGTGATACCATATTTTTTTATTGCTATATGATTGATAAGTAGTGATGTTGGATTTTATAGGCCTTGACTCTCTCTATTTTCTCTTTTTTCTTCTTTTTCTTTTTGTAGTAAAGATCAACCCATCTGTAGTAAAAAGGTATGATGTAAATCCTACAATACACCTAAATTTTGATTGTAAAGTGGTCCAACCAAATCTAAAAATTTAAGAAATCTAAATCCATGTGCAAAAACTAGAGATGAGCTCCTCCGTTGTAAACAATTGTAGAATTAAATCTTGAATACACATAAATTTTGATTGTAAAATGGTTTACACCAAATCCCAAAACTTAAAAAGTACAAATCCATATGAAAAAGCATTGTACTGTAGGCTTTACTTTACACTTAATTCTGAAAAGGAGTTGATCTCCAAAAATAGTGTATTTCAGCCTTTACTTCCCAATTTTTGCTGTAGAAGAGTTAATCTACAGTAAATTCCTTATTTAAGGCTTTAATAGATTTCCTAGGTGCGTTTCAACTTTATTTTTAAATTCTTTGTATTTTTCCAAGGATTTTGATTTGTGTTTAATAAGAAAACTAACTCCTGGAAAATAAAAACAAAGTTAGTTAGTGGGATTCTATCTTTTCCAACAGTACTAATAAATTCCACCACCATTTGGGTTCCTTACAGGTCGTGACTTATTTGTGTTTTCAGTAGCACTAGGACCAGTCCAAGTGTGAGCTTTTTCAGCAAGCTCATTGAGGTATTCTTTGGCCTCATCATGATCTTTTTCTAAAAACTCACCATTACACATCATCTCTACAAATTAGCGCTTCCTATATGTAAGTTCCTCATAAAAATAGCTCACTAAACGCCAATTCTCACACCCATGGTGAGGACACATACTTAACAATTCCTTAAATCTCTCCCAAGACTGATACAAAGTCTCACTGTCCTTTTGTGCAAAGGTGGAGATTTGCCTTTTTAAAGCATTGGTCTTGTGTTGGGGAAAGTATCTATTGAAAAAGATCAGAGTCATCTCAATCCACGACCCAATAGATTGTGGTCTCAGTGAGTATAGCCAACTCTTAGCTCTAGCCTTCAAAGCGAAAGGAAAGAACATAAGTCTCACAATGTCAGCAGTTGCATCTTGACTATGAAAAGTCGCAACTACTTCCTCAAATTCCCTAATATGCACATATGGGTTTTCATTTTCCAAGCTATGAAAGGTAGGGAGTAATTGTATCATCTCTATTTTAAAATCTTGATGGCGAGTATTGACTGGAAACATGATGCATGATGGTGTGGCTATGCGTGTAGGGTGGAGGTAATCCTGAAGGGTCTTAGGGGGTTGATCCTCGTGTTCACTCATTTTTCGAGACTAGATGGATTGTCGAACAAAGGATTTAAAAAAGAATTCAATTCTGACTCTAACACAGGCCTACAAGCAAATCTGCCCAAATTGTCTCTATATCTGTGCAGTCAAGGTAAAATAATAAAAGTATAAAAATAATGCAGCAAGTAAAAGAAGTAACGAAGTTATCACCTTTACAAACTGCTGAAAAGAAAAACTATCTACAAATCTTCTATCGTCTTATCTCAAAGTTGACAATCTTCTTTGTTCTTAAGCGCGGCTCTCCGGAAATGGCGTCAAAATTTGATTACGCCCAAAGTATAACACGGTAGTTGTAGCACAGCTTTGGGGTGTCGATTCCATTGGGAGACGAGCGATCTACAAAGGAAAGTGTAAACCTTAACATGAACGATAAAAGTTAAACGAGAGAATCTGAGTTTGATAATGAAATAATGTGAAATAGTTGAGTAAATATAATGAAGAATGTAACAAGGGTCTGGGAATTCTCCCTAGGTTCATTTCCTTATTCCAATATTGATTCAATTGTTTTTATCTCGATTGCTAGTTTCACATCCCAAACAAGCAATCGACAAATATTCAATTAAAGCAAATGTAAACCCTAATGTAATTGATATGAATTATTCTTTACTTTTGATTTAAGCACACATGACCTATCCTATAGGTTTATCAAGAAACGACAATATATCATAATGACAATATCGCAGTAATGGACAAACCTAAAAGATAAATCTACCGGACTCAATCACATCCAAACAAATTGACATAAGAAGAGAATGACTAGACTTATATCGAGGAGAAGTATTTAATCACCGGATTAAGAGGAAATCTTCTAATTAGATTAAGGAGTAAATCATAACAATGTTTTGATAATAAATCCAAACTACAACTTAATCAATAAAGGAAAATAAGAACAACTACACCTTAGAGATTAGTTGGCCATGGGGCTCATGCTTTCTTGAGTCTTCCCCGGCCTCTGGCCTCTAATGAATGATGATGAATAATCAATAATAATCTCACCCTAAGTGATCTATTTATAATGCAAATTTCCAAGGGTGTTTTAGGGTTTAAACAATCATTAAAGTCCTAATTAGGTCATAACTCGGAGAAGGGGATCGTGTACGCATCGCAGCTCTCACTTTTGGGCGCCGCGGCTCTGCCTTAGATTAGGGTTTGTGGTGGTGCTGGGCGCCGCTGCCCTGGCTGGTCCAGGCCGTGGCTTAGCCTGATCTTTGGTGAAGCAGCTTCTGGGCACCTAGGCCCTCTCTTTTGGGCAACTAGGCCCTCTCTGATGGTGAAGTCTCTCTTTTCTAGGCGCCTAGGCTCTCTCTTTTGGGTGCCTAGGCACACACTGAAGGCTTCCTTGCCCATAAACCCTTCATTTTGTCCTTTGGGAAGCACTCCTTCACTCCGATATGCATGGAATCTTTGAGCTTTAAGCAATGATAGCTTTTCCATCTCTTTTAAACTCAAAGTACCTGAAAATGCACCGAAATAAGTCAATGATCCAAGAACATCACTTTAGAGTTATTAAGGTATAAAAGTGTAATTCAAACCTCGATTAACCCTAAGATGCTAACAAATAAGTAAGTGTTTCCCTGGAATTTTTTTCAAGAAAATTCCAATTACAAAGCCATTGAATCCCCAATCTTGACTACTCTCTCTCTCACTAGAAAGACCTCTCTATATTTGAGAGCCTTTCTCTCAAAACAAACTGCCTATCTTGAATGAGTCTCTCTTGTGTTTTTTTTTTTTTTTTTGTCTTTGCACTATAACACTTGTTGTTATGTCTTAATCTACTTTGATTACTCCTAGATAACCCTTTATATAGGGCAATGACCACCTCATCCAATCTTTGAGATCAATCTCAACCCTTAGATCTCAAGAACCAAAGACTCATGGCTCTCTAAGAGTCTAAGTGAACTTGTGCATTTTAACCAAGTCCCACACACCATCTCAAAGTGCTGATTCATTGGTGTTAGGTGTGCTTCGTGCTTCGTGCGTTAGAAGTGGGGAAACTTGCTACCTTGCAAGAGGCCGCTGCGCGGATTCGCTAGGCCGCGGCGCGGCCTGGATGGGAGGAGCTTCCAGACTTGCTGGAGGCCGCGGCGCACAGCCATACCTGATGTTGACCATTTTCACTTGTTTAATTCTTTAACAAATCCCAACAAACTCTACCTTTGTCTAAGCAATTAAACTAGAACCCATTGTGCAGAGAACATAGGATCCAAACTCAACTTGAGTCACCATATCAACCAACTCCAATCCTAAGAAGTCCAAAGCAATGATTGAACTTTCTTAGAGGTAGAACTTTAGTACCTAAATCTGCAGGATTTTCTTCCGTGGCAACTTTATCCACATGAATGCATCCTTCCGTAACATTTTTCCAAATGAATTGATACTGAACATCCATATGCTTTGAACTCTCATGGAACACCGGATTCTTACACAAATGCAATGCACTTTGGCTATCCAAATACACTATCACCTGCTCTTTTAGGATCTTCAACTCTTCCAACAACCCTTTGCACCGCATAGCCTCCTTAATGGCTTCTGTTTCCACTATGTTCTCTGCCTCGATTATTGAGAGTGCTACCACCGACTGCAACTGAGCCTTCCAACTTATATAGCATCTTTTTAAGTTGAAGAAGCAGGAGGTAATCGATATTCTTTTATCTCGGTCTACTCCATAGTCCGAATCCGCATAACCTTCAAGACAGATGGACTTACCACTCTTCTCGTGAACAAGCCCCGCATTTGGGCTTCCTTTCAAGTACCTCAGCAACCATTTCATCCCGAGCCAATGCTCCTTTCCGGGATTTCTCATAAACCTGCTGAGAACACTCATTGCATGAGAAATGTTGGGTATAGTGCTTACCATCATGAACATGACTGATCCAACCGCACTAGAGTAAGGGACCTTTTCCATTTCCTTCTTCTCCTCCTCCGATCTCGGACATTGATCGTTGGAGAACTTGAAATGACCAGCAAGAGGAACCTTCACTAGTTTGCTATCTTCCATAGAAAACTTAGATATCGTCTTTTCTATATAGGAAGTCTAAGAAATCTTCAATCTGTTTCTCTCCCTTTCTCAAATTATACCCATCCCAAGGATCTTTTGTGCATGGCTAAGATCCTTCATCTCAAACTCAGAACTGAATTGAGACTTCAATTTTCCTATCCTCTCCCTGTTGCTCCCAACCAATAGCATATCATCGACATAGATGAGGATAATCACCATTTTCTCCTCCTCGTGCCCTTTGTAGTACAAGCATGAATCATAGTAGCTTCTCATGAAACCCAAGCTAGTTACAAAGGAATCGAACCTTTTATTCCATTACCGAGGTGATTACTTCAGGCCATAGAGAGATTTCTTCAATTTGCACACCAAATCTCCCTGCCTTCCTTTCTCATAAACTTCGGGTTACCTCATGTAGATGGTCTCATCAAGCTCTCCATGTAAGAACGTTGTCTTCAAATCTATTTTCTCGATCTCCTAATTAAATTGGACCACTATAGCTAGCATTATTCTTATTGTCTTGTATTTCACAACCGGTGAGAATATTTCGGTGAAATCTATGTCTTCTCTTTGTGTGAACCCCTTCATTACTAGCCTAGCTTTATACCAGACTTCATTCCCTGGAGTGTTCCCTTCTTTGATCTTGTAAATCCATTTGCAATCCATAACTCTCTGTTTTTCTGGTTTGGGCACCAATTCCCAAGAGTTGTTCTTCCTCAAAGAATGCATTTTTTCCTCCATAAGTAGCTTCTATCTTGACGAATCCTTACATCCCATGGCATCAATGTCAATTTCTGGTTCACTCCCTCATTCTAAATAAGGAGCTGCTACATTAAGATCCGTAAAACCGTATCTCAAAGGTGGTCTGACCAGCCTTCTTTCCTAGTCCCTTATGAGCTGATAGTTATTCTGACTTGCTGCATCATCCCCTTCTAGTTCAGCCTCCTCATGAGTGTCCTGAGCTTGGCCTTCATCAATGGGCTCTACCTGGTCTGAACCCTCCTACCTTCCTTGCTCTACCTGAACTGAATTTTCCTTGATGCTATGCTCCACATAAACCAGGCTGGTTTGTCCACTTTCCCTTGCAGGGTTAGTTTTCTCCAAATAGGGAAATAAATGCTCATTAAAAATGACATCCTTACTTATTATGAGTTTAGTTCCTTTTGGTTTTGAGGACCACAATCTATACCCCTTAACCCCTTCACCATATCCTAGAAACACACATTATTTAGATCTTGGGCTAAGTTTATCATCCTTTTGATGTGCAAACGTAGCACATCCAAAAGTCCTAAGGTTGCTTAACTGAGGGAGTTTTCCACTCCACATCTCCTTGGGAGTCTTAATGTCCATAGCCCTAGAGGGTGATCTATTAACCAAATATGCAGCAGTTGACACAGCTTTCCCCCAAAAACATTTGGGTAATCCGGAGCCTATTATCATGCACCTAACCTTGTCTAGGAAGGTCCTATTCATCCTCTCAGCAACTCCATTTTGTTGAGGTTTTTCACAATCGTTCTATGTCTTAGAATGCCATTTAACTCATAGAATTTGTCAAATTCCTTATTAAAAAATTCTAAGCCATTATCAGTTCTTAACACCTTAACTACCTTACCTGTTTGAGTTTTTTTCAGCTTTTTCCACACCACAAATTTATTCAAAGCATCTGATTTATTTTTAAGCAATTAAACCCAAAAATTTTTAGAATAATCATAAATTAAAGACAGAAAATAAAAATTACCTCTCAGTGTTGGTGTTCTTGCTGGTCCCCAAAGAACGGCATGAATATAGTTAAGAATCCCCTTTGACTTGTGCACTCCGGTGTTGAAGCTAACCCGATGTTGCTTCCCAAGAACACAACTCTCGCAGAAATCGAGTTTTTCTACCTTGTCACCATCAAGTAACCTATCCTTGCTGAGAACTTGCAGCTCTTTTTCGCTTATATGTCCCAAGTGATTGTGCTAAAGTATTGCCTTATCCATCTCAGCCATCAAACTTGCTGCTTGATCCTTGATGTCCATCTCTCCAATCATCTCATAGAGGTTGTTCTTCATTGCTACTTTAATCACTATCAAAGATCCCTTAGTTACCTTGATCTTACCTCATTCTACTTTGTATGTGCACTCTATGGAATCTAGCTGCCCCAATGAGATCAAATTTCTTCTCAAATTTGGAAGATATCTCATATTCTGCAGCTGCCTTGTAACTCCATCAAACATCCTCAATTGGATGTCTCCCATGCCCCTCAATTGGCATGAAGTATTGTTCCCAAAGAAAACCATTCCCCCATCGGTTTCCTTGAAATTCTTGAACCAATCCCGGTGAGGACACATATGATAAGTGCATACGGAATCCAAGATCCATCTCTCGTTGCCCTGCCTTTCCCTCACATTTGAGCACACAACAAGAACATTATCTTACTTTTTTCCCTTGGCAACCGAAGCCTCTCCATTCTTGGTATGGCCTCTTTCTTTCTCATACCTTATCATCCTCTTACAATCTCTCTTGAAATGGCCCTACTTATTGTAGTAGTAGCATCACTTTCCTCTAAACTTTGGTTTAGAATGCAATCTTCCATGGCTTTGCCCTCTACCCTTTGATTTGTCCTGGTAGTTGCCATGGATGCTGTTGGTAGTTTATCCAAGGTTTAAACAAGTGTAATTCAGCATCAGGTCAAGCTCTGAGCTGGAGCACAGCCTTATGCACCATGGCCTCTATAAGCTCCATGAAGACAGCCCTCTAGGCCGCACCGCGGCCCAAGGTTCCCAAGGTGTGGCGCCCAAAATATGGAGAAGTTCAGCCCTTTTCAGGTTGCAACTTGTCCTATTCTAGGGACACCTGATCCTTTTGATTCAACATTTAAAAAGGTGCGTGAGGGATGTTCAAAATGCATAGAATCACTTAGGATTGATGAAGGGCTATGATTGATTGCTCCACAAGATCTAAGGGTGAAAATTGACCCTCAAGATTAGTCAAGAAGTTGGTGCACTATATAAAGGGTCACCTAGCTTCAAAAAGTCATAACATGTGAATGTGAAAGTGAG
Source organism: Bretschneidera sinensis (assembly GCA_023935145.1). NCBI lineage: Eukaryota > Viridiplantae > Streptophyta > Magnoliopsida > Brassicales > Akaniaceae > Bretschneidera > Bretschneidera sinensis. Next base: position 96,638,073 of record CM043697.1, on the reverse strand, counting down.
ATCAATTGTAAGAGTGCAAAGATATTAAAGACAAGAGTGATTCTTTTTAGAGAGGCTGGTTGTTTAGAGAGAGAGAGAGTAGAATAGAAAGGGGGGTTTAAGGGCTTGTAAGGGGAATTTTCTTGAGAAAATTCCAAGGTTAGTTCTTATCACTTTCTTTTACTTCTTCTTCTTTCGTTCTTTAAGAATCAGTGAGTTCTTGAAGAGGTGTTGCTGATTGTAAAGAACTTCATTGACAAGATAGTGCAGAGAGCTCGGAGGAGCTCACGGGGACGTAGGCACATTGCCAAACCCCGTCAACAAATTACTTGTGTTCTTTTATAATTTCTTTTATTGTTGTTTCTGTTCTAATCATTACAAGTCATTCTATACTTAGGTTGTTCGGAAGATCACCACCTGGGATCATTGAGGGTGATTTCCAACAAGTGGTATCAGAGCTTGAGAGCCAAGATTGGCGGGTATCCGCACTGGAACAGAAGGTATTGGAGCAAGACTCTAAGAATCAAAGATCAACTTCTTGGGTGATTCAAGAACGGAGTAAGGATCAAGATTTGATCGTGTTCTTGAGGGTGATTCAAGACCGGTATTGAGTTCAATCTTCGATCGTGTTCTTAAGGTTTAGAAGAAATTGGAAAGCTATTGTGGGTGCTGCATAAATATGAGATTTTCTCTGCAATATGGGTTCGAACTTCATTGTTAAGAAGTTTGATGGAAAGGGAGACTTTGCCCTTTGGAAGCGGAAGATCAAGGCTGTTCTTATGCAACAGAAGGTGGACTTGGTTATTGGAGAAGATGACGTTTTTCCTGCAAGTATCACGGAAGTCCAGCAGATTGAGATGAAGAAGATGGCGTATAGCACCATCTTTCTGCACATCTCGGATAGTGTCACAAGAGAGTGCGGAGACTCGGAAGATCCAGCTGTCATATGGAAAAAACTAGATGAGTTGTTTCTTACCAAAACTCTCCCTAATAAGATTTATCTTCTTAAACGAATCTTTGCTTTTAAAATGGATCTTAATAAAGAGTTGCAAGATAATCTTGATGTGTTTAACAAACTAGTTCAAGATTTGGTTAGTTGTAGTATAACATTCCCGGATGAACAATTAGTTGTTATACTATTAAATTCTCTTCCTGATTACTTTGAAAGTTTGATTAATGCTATTGAATATGGAAGAGATACACTAACCAAGGAAATTGTGATCAATTATATAAGGGCTCATCAAAGCCAAGATGAGGGAAGCATCAAGTGGAGAAGGGCTATTTGTTAGAGGAAGGCCAGCAACTTGGAATGGCAGTAGCATACATGGAAACTACTGGGTGAAATCAAATGGTAGAGGGTAGAGCCATGGAAGAGCACATTCCAAACCAAGATTTAGAGAAAAAGATGCTTCTACTGCAACAAGGAGGGTCACTTCAAGAAAGATTGTAAGAAGAGGTTGTGGGATGAGAGAGGAAGAAACCATACCAACAATGGAAAGGCTTTAGTTGCCAAAGGAGAATAGCAAGATGATGTTCTTGTTGTGTGCTCGAATGTGAGCAGGAGGCAAGGCTGCGAGAAATGGATCTTGGATTCTGGGTGCACTTATCACATGTGCCCTCACAAGGATTGGTTCAAGAATTTCAAGGAAATCAATGATAGAAGGGTTTTCTTAGGTAATAACACTTTTTTCCAAGTGAGGGGGATAGAAGACATCCAGTTGAGGATGTTTGATGGAGTCACCAGGCTGCTGCGGAATGTGAAGTATCTTCCAGATTTGAGAAGAAGCTTGATCTCATTGGGGCAGCTGGATTCCATGGGGTACACATACAAAGCTGAAGGAGGAAAGATCAAAGTAACCAAGGGATCTTTGATAGTAATCAAAGCAGCAATCAAAGACGGTCTCTATGAGATGATCGGAGAAACAGAAATCAAGGATCAAGCAGCAAGTTTGATGGTTGAGATGGATAAGGAAGCCCTTTGGCACACTTGCTTGGGACATATGAGCGAAAAAGGCCTGCAAGTTCTTAGCAAGGATGGTTTACTTGGTGGTGACAAAATAGAGAAACTTGATTTCTGCGAGTGTTGCGTTCTTGGGAAGCAACATCGGGTTAGCTTTAACACCGGAGTGCACAAGTCTAAGGGAATTCTTGACTACATCGATGTGGATCTTTGAGGACCAGCAAGAACACTAACACAGGGAGGTAATCATTACTTTCTGTCTTTAATTGATAATATTCAAGAAAGGTTTGGGTTTATTTGCTTAGAAATAAATCAGATGCTTTGAATAGTTTTGGGGTGTGGAAAAAGTTGTTGGAGACTCAAACGGGTAGGGTAGTTAAGGTGTTAAGAACCGATAATGGCTTAGAATTTTTTAATAAGGATTTTGATAAATTCTGTGAATTAAATGACATTCTAAGACATAGAACAGTTGTGAAAACCCCTCAGCAAAATGGAGTTGCTGAGAGGATGAATAGAACCTTTATGGAAAATGTTAAGTGCATGTTGATTAGGTCCAGTTTACCAAAATGTTTTTAGGGGGAAGCTGTGTCTACCGTTGCATATTTGGTTAATAGATCACCCTCTAGGGCTTTAGACCTTAAGACTCCCATGGAGATATGGAGTGGAAAACCCCTTGAGTTGAGCAACCTTAGGACTTTTAGGTGTGCTACATTTACACATCAAAAGGATGATAAAGTTTGCCCAAGGTCTAGAAAATGTGTGTTTCTAGGGTATGGTGATGAGGTTAAAGGATATATGTTGTGGTCCTTAGAACCGAAAGGAATGAAACTCACAATAAGTAGGGATGTTATTTTTAATGAATTGTTATTTTCTTACTTGGAGAAAACTAACCCTACAGGGGATAGTGAGCAAACCAGTCCAGAATTTGTGAAGCATAGCATCAAAGAGAATTCAGTTCAGGTAGAGCAAGGATGGCAAGAGGGTTCGGACCAGGTAGAGCCCATTGATGAAGGCCAAGCTCAGGACACTCCAAAGGAGGTTGAACTAGAAAGGGTTGATGAAGCAAGTCAGAATGACTATCAACTCACAAGGGACCGAGGAAGGAGGGTGGTTAGACCACCTTTGAGATATGGGTTCACGGATGCTAATGTAGCAGCTCCTTATTCAGAAGAAGGGATTGTTGAACCATAAACTTACATAGATGCATGGAATGTAAATAGTCATCAAGATGGCAGCTAGCTATAGAGGAAGAAAAGGATTCTTTGAGAAAGAACAACTTTTGGGAATTGGTGCCCAAACCAGAAAAACAGAGAGTTGTGGATTGTAAATGGGTTTACAAGATCAAAGAAGGGAACACTCCAAGGGATGAAGTCTGGTATAAAGCTAGGCTGGTGGTGAAGGGGTTCACACAAAGAGAAGGCATAGATTTCACCGAAATTTTCTCACTGGTTGTGAAACACAAGATGATAAGGATAGTGTTAGCAATGGTGGTCCAATTTAATTGGGAGATTGAGCAAATGGATGTGAAACAGTGTTCTTACATGGAGAGCTTGATGAGACCATTTACATTAGGCAACCCAAAGGCTATGAGGAAGGAAGGTAGGGAGAGTTGGTGTGCCAATTGAAGAAATCTCTCTATGGCCTGAAGCAATCACCTCGGCAATGGAATAAGATGTTCGATTCCTTTGTAACTAGCTTAGGTTTCATGAGGAGCTACTATGATTCGTGTTTATACTATAAAGGGCAAAAGGTGGAGAAAGTGGTGATCATCCTCATCTATGTTGATGATATGTTGCTAGTTGGGAGCAGCATAGAGAGGATAGGAAAATTGAAGTCTCAACTCAGTGAGGAGTTTGTGATGAAGGATCTTGGCCATGCACAAAAGATCCTTAGGATGTGTATAATCCGGGAAAGGGTGAGAAACGGATTGAAGATCTCTCAAACTTCCTATATGGAGAAGATGATATCTAAATTCTCTATAGAGGATAGCAAACCAGGGAAGGTTCCTTTTGCTGGTCATTTCAAGTTCTCCAGCGATCAATGTCCAAGTTTGGATGATGAGAAGAAGGAAATAGAAAAGGTCCCCTACTCTAGTGTGGGTGGATCAGTCATGTTCATGATGGTAAGTACTAGACCTGATATTGCTCATGCAATAAGTGTCCTCAGTAAGTTTATGAGAAATCCCGGAAATGAGCATTGGCTTGGGATGAAGCGGTTGCTGAGGTACTTGAAGGGAAGCCTAGATGTGGGGCTGGTTTATGAGAAGTGGGGTAAGTCCATCTATCTTGAGGGTTATGTGGATTCGGACTATGGAGCTGACCGGGATAAAAGAAGATCGATTACCTCCTACTTCTTCAACTTAAATGGATATTGTATAAGTTGGAAGGCTCAGTTGCAGCCGGTGGTAGCACTCTCAACAACCGAGGCTGAGTACATAGCGGCAACAAAAGCCATCAAGGAGGCTATGTGGTGCAAAGAGTTATTGGAAGAGTTGAAGGTACTAAAGGAGCAAGTGGTGGTGTATTCGGATAGCCAAAGTGCATTGCACTTGTGTAAGAATTCAGTGTTCCATGAGAGGACAAAGCATATGGATGTTCGGTACCATTTTATTCGGGAAAATGTTACGGAATGATGCATTCATGTGGACAAGGTGGCCACGGAAGAAAACCTCGCAGATTTAGATACTAAAATTCTACCTCTGAGAAAGTTCAATCATTATTTTGGACTTCTTAGGATTAGAGTCAGTTGATATGGTGACTCAAGATGAGTTTGGATCCTGAGTTCTCTACACAATGGGTTCTGGTTTAAATGCTTAGACAAAGGTAGAGATTGTTGGTAGTTTGTCCAAGGTTTAACCAAGTGTAATTCAACATCAGGTCAAGCTCTGAGCTGCGGCACAGCCTTGTGCATCGCGGCCTTTAAAAGCTCCATGAAGACAGTCTTCCAGGCCGCACAGCAGCCCAAGGTTCCCAAGGTGCGGTGCCCAGAAGATGGAGAAGTTCAGCCTTCTTCAGGCTGCGGCTTGCCCTATTCTAGGCCCTGGCTTGAAGGCACACTTGATCCTTTTGATTCAACATTTAAAAGGGTGCGTGAGGCATGTTTAAAATGCACAGGATCACTTAGGATTGATGAAGGGCTATGATTGATTGGTCGACAATATCTAAGGATGGAAATTGACCCTCAAGATTGGTCAAGAAGTTAGTGCACTATATAAAGGGTCACCTAGCTTCAAAAAGTCATAACATGTGAATGTGAAAGTGAGATCAAATGTAAGAGTGCAAAGACATTAAACACAAGAGTGATTCTTTGTAGAGAGGCTGGTTGTTTAGAGAGAGAGTAGAATAGAAAAGCGGATGCAAGGGCTTGTAAGGGGAATTTTCTTGGGAAAATTCCAGGGTTAGTTCTTATCACTTTCTTTTACTTCTTCTTCTTTTGTTCTTTAAGAACCAATGAGTTCTTGAAGAGGTGTTGCTGATTACAAAGAACTCCATTGACAAGATAGTGCAGAGAGATCGGAGGAGCTCACAGGGATGTAGGCATATTGTCGAACCCCGTCAACAAATTGCTTGTGTTCATTTATAATTTCTTTGATTGTTGTTTCTGTTCTGATCATTACAAGTCATTCTAGACTTGGGTTGTTCGGAATATCACCACCTGGCATCATTGAGGGTGATTTCCAACAGATACTACTGCCATTCTGAGTTACAGGCCTTCCTCTAATGAACAGACCTTCCCCACTTGATGCTTCCCTCATCTTGGCTTTAAAATCATGAGTCTTTATAGCATTGATCACAATTTCTTTGGTTAATGTATCTCTTCCATATTCAATAGCATTAATCAAACTTAAAATAATCAAGAAGAGAATTTAATAACATAACAGCTAATTGTTCATCCAGGAATGTTATACCACAACTAACCAAATCTTAAACTAGTTTATTAAACACATCAAGATTATCTTGCAACTCCTTATTAGGATCCATTTTAAAAGCAAAGATTCGTTTAAGAAGATATATCTTATTAGGGAGAGTCTTGGTAAGAAATAACTCATCTAGTTTCTTCTAAATGACAGCTGTATCTTCCATGTATCCACATTCCCTTGACACACTATCCGATATATGCAGGAAGATGGTGCTATATGCAATCTTCTTCATCTCATTATGCTGGACCTCCGTCATACTTGCTGGAAAATCATCATCTTCTCTAATAACCAAGTCCACCTTTTGTTGCATAAGAACAACCTTGATTTTTCGCTTCCAAAGGGCAAAGTCTCCCTTTCCTTCAATCTTCTCAGCAATGAAATTTAAACCCATATTGCAGAAAAAATCCCAGATTTATGCAACACCTAAAATTGCTTTCCAACTTCTAAATCTCAAGAACATGATCAAATCTAGATCCCAGCACCATTCTTAAACCTCAAGAACCCAATCAGATCTTGATCTTAACTCTGTTTTTGAATCACCCATGAAGTTTCCTTTGATTCTTGGAGCCTTGCTCCGATCTAGCTCTGATACCATTGTTGAGAAAATCACCACAAGAAATCCCAGGTTGTGATCTTTCCAAAACACCCAAATCTAGAATGATTTGTACAAAACTGAAACAAGAATCAAAGCATAAAAGAGAACACAAGCAATTATTATTGAGGTTCGACAATGTGCCTACATCCCCGTGAGCTCTTCCGAGCTCTCTGCACTAAATCAATTGAGTTCTTACAGTTACAACAACATCTCTTCAAGAGACCTCTTGTTCTTGAAGAATGAAAGAAGAGAAAAGAAAGAGATAAGAACTAAGTGTTTCCCTGGAATTTTCCCCAAGAAAATTCCAATTACAAAGCCCTTGAATCCCAAATCTTGACTACTCTCTCTCACTAGAAAGTCTTTTCCATATTTGAGAGCCTTTCTCTCTAAATAACTAGCCTCTCTTGAATGAGTCTTTCTTGTGTTTTTTTATGTCTTTGCACTCTCACACTTGTTGTTATGTCTTGATCTACTTTCATTGCTCCTAGATAACCCTTTATATAGGGCAATGACCACCTCATCCAATCTTTGAGATCAATCTCAACCCTTAGATCTCAAGAACAAAAGATTTATGGCTCTCTAAGAGTTTAAGTGAACCTGTGCGTTTTAACCAAGTCCCACGCACCATCTCAAAGTGCTGACTAATTGGTGTCAAGTGTGCTTCGTTCTGAGGCTTGGAATAGGGCGTGCCATGGCTCAAAAGTGGGGAAACTTGCTGCCTTACTGGAGACTGCGGCGCGGATAGGCTGGGCCATGGCGCGGCCTGGAGGGTAGGAGCTTCCGGACTTGCTAGAGGTCGCAGTGCCCAAGGCTGGGCCGTAGCGCACAGCCATACCTGATGCTGACCATTTTCACTTGTTTAATTCTTTGACAAATCCCAACAAAGTGAGCATCAAGTGTGAGAGTGCAAAGACACAATACATAAGAGAGACTCATTCAAGAGAGGTTGGTTGTTGTGAGATAGAGTAGTCTAGATTGAGGATTCAAGGGCTTTGTAATTGGAATTTTTTTAGGGAAAATTCTAGGGAAACACTTAGTTCTTATCACTTTCTTTTTCTCTTATTTAGTTCTTCAAGAACAAAAGGGTTCTTGAAGAGGTGTTACTATAATTGTAAGAACTCCATTGATTTAGTGCAGATAGCTCGGAGGAGCTCACAGAGACTTAGACAAATTACCAAACCTCGATAATAATTGCTTGTGTTCTTTCTTTGATTGTTTGATTCCTGCATATTCCAAGTCATTCTGGACTTGGGTGTTTGGAAAGATCACAACTTGGGCATAAGGAAATTTTCCAATAGTGATATTCGAGCTGAGCAGGGGGTACCGGAGCAAGGCTCCAAGAATCAAAGAAAACTTCTTGGGAATTCAAGAACAGTGCTGGGATCGAGATCTGATCGGGTTCTTGAGGGATTCAAGAACGGTGTTGTGATCAAGATTTTATCGTGTTCTTGAGATTTAGAAGTTGGAAAGCAATTATGGGTGGTGCTGTATAAATATGGGATTTTCTCCGCAAGATGGGTTCAAACTTCATTGTTGAGAAGTATGATGGAAATGGAGACTTTGCCCTTTGGAAGCGGAAGATCAAGTTGGTTCTTATGTAACAAAAGGTGGACTTGGCTATTGGAGAAGATGACGATTTTCCAACAAGTATCACGGAGGTCCAGCGGAATGAGATGAAGAAAATGGCATACAACACCATCTTTCTGCACATGACAAATAGTGTGACAAGGGAGTGCAGAGACTCGGAAGATCCAGCTGTCATTTGGAAGAAACTATATGAGTTATTTCTTACCAAGACTCTCCCTAATAAGATTTATCTTCTAAAACAAATTTTTTTCTCTTAAAATGGATCCTAATAAAGAGTTGCAAGATAATCTTGATGTGTTTAATAAACTAGTTTAAGATTTGGCTAGTTGTAGTATAAAGTTTCCAAATGAACAATTGACTGTTATTTTGTTAAATTCTCTTCTAGATTGTTTTGAAAGCTTGATTAATGCTATTGAATATGGAAGAGATACACTAATCAAGGAAATTGTGATCAATGCTATAAAGTCTTATGATTTCAAAGCCAAGATGAGGGAAACATCAAGTGGAGAAGAGTTATTCATTAGAGGAAGGCCAGCAACTCGGAATGGCAGTAACAGCTATGGCAACTACCAGGACAAATCAAAGGGTAGAGGTCAAGGCCATGGATGATCGCATTCCAAACCAAATTTTGAAGGAAAGCGATGCTATTACTGCAATAAATAGGGTCATTTCAAGAAAGATTGCAGGAAGATGATAAGGGATGAGAGAGGAAGAAGCCATACCAATAATGGAGAGGCTTCAGTTGCCAAGGGAGAACAACAATATGATGTTCTTGTTGTGTGCTTAAAAGTGAGCAAGTGGCAGGGCAGTGAGAAACGGATCACGGATTCCGAGTGCACTTATCACATGTGCCCTCACGGGATTGGTTCAAGAATTTCAAGGAAACCAATGATGGAAAGGTTTTCTTGGGGAATGATACTTCTTGCTAAGTGAGGGGCATATGAGACATCCAATTGATGATGTTTGATGGAGTTACTAGGCTTCTGAGGAATGTGAGATATCTTCCAGATTTGAGAAGAAATTTGATCTCATTAGGGCAGCTAGATTCCATGGGGTACACATACAAAGCAGAGAGAGGAAAGATCAAGGTAACAAAGGGATCTTTGATAGTTATCAAAGCAGCAATGAAGGATGGTCTCTATAAGATGATCGGAGACACGGACATCAAGGATCAAGCAACAAGCTTGATGGTTGAGATGGATAAGGCAGTTCTTTGGCACAATCGCTTGGGACACATGAGTGAAAAGGGCCTACAAGTTCTCACCAAGGATGGTCTACTTGATGATGAAAAAGTAGAGAAACTTGATTTCTACGAATGTTGTGTTCTTGGGAAGCAACATCGGGTTAGCTTCAACACTGGAGTGCACAAGTCTAAGGGTATTGCTGACTACATTCATGCGGATCTTTGGGGACCAGCAAGAACACCAACACAAGGAGGTAATGTTGATATTTGTCTAAGGTTTAAACATGGTTTAAGGTTTAAACAAGATATGGAAGAATGAATTTCAGTATGTTAAAGGAGTGCACACAAGTGTGCGCATCACTTTGGGTGTGTGTGCACACCTCTATTCAGCAAGACAAAGAAGTGCGTACAACATCAGGAGGTCTAGCTTCAGTGTGCACTGCAATCCTCCTCCTCTCAGGCTACGGTGCCCAGCAAGGGAGGTGCTGGAGGAAGGCCAGTACCGTACCTCTCCCTCACCAAGGCCACGGCGCCCAGCAATGGGGAAAAATGGTGTTTTGCTTAGTGCCGCAGCATACCTTGTTCAATGCCTAGGCGCTAGGCACACTGAGGCACACATATTTCACTTGATTTAGCCTCTTGTTAGGTGCATGGATACAAGGTTAAAATGAACAACATCACTTAGGATTGATGGATGGCCATGGTTGACTGGTCATCAAGATTTAAGGGTGGAGAATGACACTCAAGAACAATCAAAAAGTTGGTGCACTATATAAAGGGTCACCTAGCTTCATTATCAACAACATTGTGACATTATTTGAGATCAATTGTAAAGAGTGAAAAGAAACAATATAAGAGAGAATTATGTGAGAGTGCAAAGATACAAAACACAAGAGAGACTCATTGTAGAGAGACAAGTTGTAAAGAGAGAGTAGCATAGATTTGATAGTGTAATAGTTCTTATCATATTCTTTCTCCTCTTCTTGGTTCTTCAAGAACTTGTGGTTTCTTGAAGAGGGTTGCTGTAACTTGTAAGAACCATTGATTTAGTACAGAGAGTTCGGAGGAACTTAAGGGGATGTAGGCTATTACCGAATCTCGATAACAAATTGCTTGTCTTCTTTCTTGCTTTGATTACTGTATTTCTTTCTATAAGTCATTCTAGACTTGGGAATTTGGAAGATCACCACTTAGGCATCCTGTCAAGGTGATTTCCAACAGTGGTATCAAAGCTTGCACAGCTGACTCCAAGGGTCAATTTCTTTGGTGATTCAAGAACGGGGTTAAGATCTATATCGTGTTCTTGAGGTGAATCAAGAATGGAGTTAATATCAATATCTGATCGTGTTCTTAAGGGTGATTCAAGAATGGAGTAAAGATCAAGATATGATCGTGTTCTTGAGGGTGATTCAAGAATAGTATTGAGATCAATCTTCGATCTGTGTTCTTGCGGTTTAGAATCAAGAGATCTTCTCCACAAGATGGGTTCAAATTTAGGCATTGAGAAGTTTGATGGAAAAGAAGATTTTTCCCTTTGGAAGCGAAAGATCAAGGAGGTTCTTGTGCAACAAAAGGTGGACTTGGCGATTGGAGAAGATGATGCTTTTCTAGCAAGTATCACGGAGGACCAGTGGATTAAGATGAAGAAGATGGCATACAACACCATCTTCCTACACATATCGGATAATGTCACAAGGGAGTACGGAGATTCAGAAGATCCAGCTGCAATTTGGAAGAAATTAGATGAGTTGTTTCTTGCCAAGACTCTCCCTAATAAGAGGTATCTTCGTAAATGAATCTTTGCTTTTAAATTAGATCCTAATAAAGAGTTGCAAGATAATCTTGATGCCAAGATAAGGAGTGCATCAAGTGGAGAAGGGCTATTCATTAGAGGAAAGCCAGCAACTCAGTATGGCAGAAAAATACGTGGCTACTACCGGGACAGAGGTAGAGGAGAGAGCCATGGAAGAGTGCGTAACAACATACATGGCTACTACCAGGACAGAGGTAGAGGAGAGAGCCATGGGAGAGTGCACAACAACATATATGGCTACTACTGAGACAAAGGTATAGGAGAGAGCCATGGGAGAGTGCACAATAATATACATAGCTATTACCGAGACAAAGGTAGAGGAGAGAGCCTTGGGAGAGTGCATAGCAACACGCATGACTACTACCGGGACAGAGGTAGAGAAAAAAGCCATGGGAGATGCTACTACTGCCATAAGGAGGGTCATTTCAAGAAAGATTGCAAGGAGAAGATGAGGGATGAGAAAGGAAGCCATACCAAGAATGGAGAGGCTTCGGTTGCCAAGGAAGAACAACAAGATGGTAATGTTCTTGTTGTGTGCTCAAGTGTGAGCAAGGGGCAAGAAGGCAACGGGAAATGGATCTTGGATACCGGGTGCACTCATCACATGTCCCCTCACCAAAATTGGTTCAAGAATTTTCAGGAAACAAATGATGAAAGGGTTTTCTTGGAGAATGATAATTCTTGCCAAGTGAGGGGGATAAGAGACATCCAATTGAGGATGTTTGATGGAGTCATAAGGCTGCTGGAAAATGTGAGATATCTCCCAGATTTGAGGAGGAATTTGATCTCATTGGGGTAGCTGGATTCCATTGATTACACATACAAAGCAGAGGGAGAAAATATCAAGGTGACCAAGAGATCTTTGGTAGTGATCAAAGCAGCAAGAAAGGATGGACTCTATGAGATGATCGGAGACACGGAGATCAAGGATCAAGTAGCAAGCTTGATGGTTGAGAGGGTTCAAACCAGATAGAGCCTATTGATGAATACCAAGCTCATGACACTCGTGAGGAGGTTGAACTGGAAGTTGATGATGACAGGAGTCGGAATGACTATCAGCTCACAAAGGACCGAGAAAGGAGGCAAATCAGGCCACCTTTGAGATATGGGTTTGTGGATGCTACGGATGTAGCAGCTCTTTGGACAGAAGGAAGATGAGTTAATAAGAGACTTACATTGATGCCATGGGATGTAAGGATTCGCCAAGATGGAAGCTAGCTATGGATTAAAAAATGGATTCTTTGAGAAAGAACAACATCTGGGAATTGGTGCACATTATTGGAAAATAGAGAGTTGTGGATTGTAAATGGAGTTACAAGGTCAAATAAGGGTACCCTCCAAGAGATGAAGTCCAAAACAAGGCTAGGCTGGTGGCAAATGGGTTCACGAGAAGAGAGAATATAGATTTCACATAAACTTTCTCACCTAGACACAAGGTAGAGAAAATGGTGAGTGTCCTCATCTATGTCATTGATATGCTGTTGGTTTGGAACAGCAGGAAGAGGGTGGAAAGGTTTACATCTCAACTCAGTAAGGAGTTCAAGAGGAAGGATCTTAACCTTGCACAAAAGATCGTTGAAATGAGAAGAATTCGGGAAAGAGAGAGAAACGGGTTGAAGGTTTCTCAGTCTTCTATAGAAGATGGTAAACCAGCAAAGATTCCCCTTGCTGGTCATTTCAAGTTCTCCAGTGAATAGTGCCCTGGAATGGATGATGAGAAGAAGAAAATGGTAAAGGTCCCTTACTATAGTGTGGTTGGACCAGTTATGGTCATGATGGTGAGCACTAGACTCGACATTTCTTAAGCAATGGGTGTTCTCAGCAGATTTGTGAGTAATCCCGAAAAAGAGCTTTGGCTTAGGATAAAGTGATTACTGAGGTATTTGAAGGCTCAATGGCAGTCGGTGGTAGCACTCTTAACAATCGAGGCTGAGGACATAGCGGCTATGGAAGCCATAAAGGAGGCTATGTGGTGCAAAGGGTTGTTGGATGAGTGGATGGTCCTAAAAGAGCAAGTGGTGGTGTATTTGGTTTACCAAAGTGCATAGAACTTGTGGAGGAATCCGATGTTCCATGGGAGGACAAAGCACATGGCTAAGGTAGCCACGGAGGAAAGTCCTACAGATTTAGGAACCAAGGTTCTACCTCTAAGAAGGGCCAATCATTGCCTTGGACTTCTTAGGAATGGAGTCGGTTGAATGATGACTCAAGATGGGTTTGGATCCTGAAGTTCTCTGCACAATGGTTCGGGTTTAAACTCTTAGACAAAGGTAGAGATTGTTGATATTTGTCTAACATTTAAACATGGTTTAAGGTTTAAACAAGAGATGAAAGAATGAATTTTAGCATGTTAAAGGAGTGCACACAAGTGTGCGCATCACTTTGGGTGTGTGTGCACACCTCTATTCAGCAAGACAAAGAAGTGCACACAGCATCAGGAGGTCTAGCTTCAGTGTGCGCTGCAGCCTTCCTCCTCCCAAGCTGTGGCACCTAGCAAGGGAGGTTTTGGAGGAAGGCCAATGCTGCACCTCTCCCTCACCAAGGCCCTAGCGCCCAGCAATGGTGAAAAAGGGGTGTTTTGCCTAGCACCGCAGCATGCCTTGTTCAGTGCCTAGGCGCTAGGCACACTGAGGAACACATATTCCACTTGATTCAGCCTCTTATTGGGTGCGTGAATGCAAGGTTAAAATGCACATCATCACTTAGGATTGATGGAGGGCCATGGTTGACAGGTCATCAAGATCTAAGGGTGGAGAATGACACTCAAGAACAATCAAGAAGTTGGTGCACTATATAAAGGGTCACCTAGCTTCATTATCAAGAACATTGTGACATAATTTGAGATCAATTGTAAAGATTGAAAAGACACAATACAAGAGAGAATTGTGTGAGAGTGCAAAGACACAAAACACAAGAGGGACTCATTGTAGAAAGGCTGGTTGTAAAGAGAGAGTAGCGTAGATTTGATAGAGAGTATTGTAATAGTTCTTATCATCTTCTTTCTCCTCTTCTTGGTTCTTCAAGAACTTGTTGTTTCTTGAAGAGGGTTGCTGTAAATTGTAAGAACCATTGATTTAGTGCAGAGAGTTCGGAGGAACTTAAGGGGATATAGGCTATTGTCGAACCTCGATAACAAATTGCTTGTCTTCTTTCTTGCTTTGATTGCTGTATTTCTTTCTACAAGTCATTCTTGACTTAGGTGTTTGGAAGATCACCACCTGGGCATCTTGTCAAGGTGATTTTCAATAAGTATTCTTTTCTTTCTTTCTTTAATTGATGATTATTCTAGAAAGATTTGGGTTTATTTGCTTTAAAATAAATTGGATGCTTTGAATAAATTTGTGGTGTAGAAAAAGCTGGAAGAAATTCAAACAAGCAAGGTAGTTAAGGTGTTAAGAACTTATAATGGCTTAGAATTTTTTAATAAGGAATTTGAAAATTTCTGTAAGTTAAAGGTGATTCTAAAACATAGAACGGTTGTGAAAACCCCTCAGCAAAATGGAGTTCCTGAAAGGATGAATAGGAACCTTATGGAAAAGGTTAGGTGCATGTTAATTAGTTCCGGGTTACCCAAATGCTTTTAGGGGGAAGTGATGTTTACCGCTGCGTATTTGGTTAATATATCACCCTCTAGGGCTGTGGACCTTAAGACTCTCGAGGAGATGTGGAGTGGTAAACCCCTTGAGTTAAACAACTTTAGGACTTTTGGATGTGCTGCGTTTGCACATCAAAAGGATGATAAATTTAGCCCAAGGTCTAGAAAATGTGTGTTTCTAGGATATGGGGAGGGGGTATATGTTGTTATTTGTCTAAGGTTCAAACAGGTCCAACCATGGTTTAAAAATGGTTAAAATCCAAACCAAAGGTGGAGTATCAAAGTTCAGCAAGTTAGAAGGCTGCACACATGTGTGTGCATCAATTTGGAGCAAGGGAAGGCCATGCGCACTAGTGTGCACACTTCTGCACAGCAACAGAAGTGTGTGCACACTACAGTATAAGGGAGCAGTATCAGGTCAGGGTGCAGCGCGCACACCCAGTGTCGCGCCTCTCCGCAGCCACTCCTATGCTTCTTCATGCATGGAACCTTGGTGCTTTTAAACAACGATCGCTTCTTCTCCTCTTTGGACTCAAAACACCTGAAATTGTACCTAAATAAGTTAGTGATCCAATAATATTTCTTAAGAGTTATCAACACAAAATAGTGCAATATAGACTGAGAAGAATCATAAAATGCTAACAATTAAACATCATTGAGGTGTATTTTATGGCTCTTATCACATGTGTAGCCCATGGAATCTAGCTGCCCTAATGAGATCAAATTACTCTTCAAATCTGAAAGATACCTGACATTTCACAGCAGCCTTGTGACTTCATCAAACATACTTAATTGGATGTCTCCAATCCCCCTCACTTGGTAAGAATTTTCATTCCCCAAGAAGACCCTTCCATCATTGATCTCCTTGAAATTATTGAACCATTCCTTGTGAGGGCACATGTGATAAATGCACCTGGAATCCAGAATCTACTTCTCACTGCCTTGCCTCCTGCTCACATTTGAGCACACAACAAGAACATCATATTGTTGTTCTTCTTTGGCAACCAAAGCCTCTGCATTGTTGGTATGACTTATTCTCTCCTCCCACATATTCTTCTTACAATCTTTCTTGAAATGGCCATCCTTGTCGCAGTAAAAGAAATTCTTTCCTTCAAATTTTGATTTGCAATGAAATCTCCCATGGCTTTGCCCTCTACCTCTTGATTTCTCCCAGTAGTTACTATGAATGCTACTGCCATTCCGAGTTGCTAGCCTTCCTTTTATGAACAGCCCATCTCCACTTGATGCCTCCCTACTTTTGGCTTTGAAATCATGAGCCTTTCTAGCATTCACCACAATTTCTTTGGTTAGTGTATCTCTTCCAAATCCAATTACATTAATTAAACTATCAAAACAATCAGGAAGAGAATTTAATAACATAACAGCCAATTATTCATCCGGGAATTTAATACTACAACTAGCCAAATCTTGAACTAGTTTATTAAAGACATCAAGATTATCTTGCAACTCTTTACTAGGATCCATTTTAAAAGCAAAGATTCTTTTAAGAATATAAATCTTGTTAGAGAGAGTTTTGGTAAGAAACAACTCATCCAGTTTCTTCTATATGACAGTCGTATCTTCCAAATCTCCGCAATCCTTTCTGACACTATCCAACATGTGCAAGAAAATGGTACTATAAGCTATCTTCTTCATCTCAACCCGCTGGTCCTTCGTGACACTTTTTGGAAAAGCATCATCTTCTCCAATAGCCAAGTCTACTTTCTATTGCATAAGAACAGCCTTGATCTTCCGCTTCCTTAGGGAAAAAATCTCCCTTTCCATCAAACTTCTCAACAACGAAATTTGAAGCCATCTTTGTGGACAAGATCCTAGATTTATGAAATACCCAAAAATGCTTTCTTCTAACCTCAAGAACACAATCGAAGATGGATCTTAATACTATTTGAATCACCCTCAAGAACGCGATCTGATCCTGATCTTTACTCTGTTCTTGAATCACCCAAGAAGTTGATATTTGATTCTTGTAGTCTTGACTCTGTTACCTTCTTGTTCTTACTTCGACACCTAGCTATGCTAGCTCTATTACCACTGTTGGAAATCATCTTGCTAAGATACCCAGGTTGTAATCTTCCAAACATCCAAGTCTAGAATGACTTGTAAAGATTTAAAATCAAAAACAGGAACAGAAATAATAAAAAAAAGAAGAAGAAGAGAAGCGATTTATTATCGAGGTTCGGCAATGTGCCTACATCCCTGTGAGTTCCTCTGAACTCTCTGTACTAAATCAATGGTTTTTTTACAATTATAGCAACCCCTCTCTAAGAAGCTCAAGTTCTTGAAGAAACCAAGAAAAGAATAAAGAAGATGATAAGAACTATTACAGTGCTCTCTATCAAATCTATACTACTCTCTTTACAACCAGTCTCTCTACAATGAGTCCCTCTTATGTTTTGTGTCTTTGCACTCTCACACAATTTTCTCTTGTATTATATCTTTTCACTCTTTAAAATTAATCTCAAATTATGTCACAATGTGTTGAGAATGAAGCTAGGTGACCCTTTATATAGTGCACCATCTTCTTGGTCAATCTTGAGTGTCATTCTCCACCCTTAGATCTTGATGACCAATCAACCATGGCCCTCCATCAATCCTAAGTGATGTTGTGCATTTTAACCTTGTATCCACACACTTAACAAGAGGCTAAATCAAGTAGAATATGTGTGCATCAGTGTGCCTAGTTCCTAGGCACGGAACAAGTGGCGTCGCGGCTCAAGGCAATGCACCAATTCACCACCTTCTGGGCACCGCGGCCTTGGTGAGGGAGAGGTGTGGTGCTGCCCCTCCTCCAGCACCTCCCTTATTGGGCACCATGGTCTGGGAGAAGGAGAGCTATAGTGCACACTGAAGTTGGACCCCTCACAGCTGTGCGCACTTCTTTGTCTTGCTGAATGGAGAGGTGTGCACAAACCCAAAGTGAGACGCACACTTGTGTGCACTCTTTTAACATGCTAAAATTTATTCTTCCAACCTTAGTTTAAAACTTAGCCATGTTTAAACCATGTTTAAATCTTAGACAAATATCAACACAAATCATTATGGATTTGGGGTGTTTGGAAAGATCACAACCTGGGATTCCGCAAGAAGGTGATTTTCCAACAGTGGTATCAGAGCTACAACAGTGGTATCAGAGCTGTGGTTCTAGAACAGTGGGCATCAGAGTTGAATAGGGGGTATCGGAGCAAGACTCCAAGAATAAAAAAAAACTTCTTGGTGATTCAAGAACGGTGTTGAGATCAAGATCTGATCGTGTTCTTGAGGTTCAAGAACGGTGTTGTGATCAAGATTTGATCATGTTCTTGAGATTTAGAAGTTGGAAAGCAATTGTGGGTGCTGTATAAATCCTGGAATTTTCTCCGCAAGATGGGTTCAAACTTCATTGTTGAGAAGTTTAATGAAAAGGTAGACTTTTCCCTTTGGAAGCGAAAAATCAAAGCGGTTCTTATGCAACAAAAGGTGGACTTGGCGATTGGAGAAGATGATGCTTTTCCCGCAAGTATCATAGAGGTCCAGCGAAATGAGAAGAAGAAGATGGCGTATAACACCATCTTTCTACACATGTCGGATAGTGTGACGAGGGAATGTGGAAACTCAAAAGATCCAGCTGTCATTTGGAAGAAACTAGATAAGTTGTTTCTTACCAAGACTCTCCCTAATAAGATTTATCTTCTAAAATGAATCGTTGCTTTTAAAATGGATCCTAATAAATAGTTGCAAGATAATCTTGATATGTTTAATAAACTAGTTTAAGATTTGACTAGTTATAGTATAACATTCCGAGATGAATAATTGGCTATTATGTTGTTGAATTCTCTTCCTGATTATTTTGAAAGTTTGATTAATGCTATTGAATATGGAAGAGATACACTAACCAAGGAAATTGTGATCAATGCTATAAGGGCTCATGTTTTCAAAGCCAAGATGAGGGAAGCATCAAATGGAGAAGGGCTGTTTGTTAGAGGAAGGCCAACAACTCGGTATGGCTACAACATACATGGCTACTATCGAGACAAACCACAAGGTAGAGGACAAAGCCATGGGAGAGCGCACTCTAAACCGAGATTTGGAGGAAAGAGATGCTACTACTACCATAAGGAGGGTCATTTCAAGAAAGATTGTAAGAAAATGATAAGGGATGAGAAGGGAAGAAGCCATACCAACAATCGAGAGGCTTCGTTTACCAAGGGTGAACAGTAAGATGATGATGTTCTTGTTGTGTGCTCAAATGTGAGCAAAGGGCAAAAAAGCAGCAAGAGATGGATCTTGAATTTCGAGTGCACTTATCATATGTGTCCTCACCAAGATTGGTTCAAGAATTTCAAGGAAACTGATGGAGGAAAGGCTTTCCTAGGGAATGATACATCTTGCCAAGTGAGGGGCACGGGAGACATCCAGTTGAGGATATTTGATGGAGTTACAAGGCTACTGCGAAATGTGAGATATCTTCCGGAGTTAAGAAGAAATTTGATCTCATTGGGGTAGCTATATTCTATGGGGTACATATGCAAAGCAGAGGGAGGAAAGATCAAGGTAACCAAGGGATCTTATATTGATCAAAGCAGCAATGAAGGATGGTCTCTATGAGATGATTGGAGACACGGACATCAAGGATCAAGCAGCAAGCTTTATGGCTGAGATGGATAAGGTGATTCTTTGGCACAATCACTTAGGACATATGAGCGAAAAAGGCCTATAAATTCTTAGCAAGGATGGTCTACTTGATGGTGACAAGGTAAAGAAACTCGATTTCTGCAAGAGCTGTGTTCTTAGGAAGCAACATCAGGTTAGCTTCAACATCGAAGTGCATGAATCAAAGGGCATTCTTAACTACATTCATACCGATCTTTGGGGGCTAGCAAGAACACCAACACAGGGAGGTAATCTTTACTTTCTATCTTTAATTGATGATTATTCTAGAAAGGTTTGGGTTTATTTGCTTAAAAATAAATCATATGCTTTGAATAAATTTGTGGTGTGGAAAAAGTAGGAAGAAACTCAAATGGGCAGGATATTTAAGGTTTTAAGAACCAATAATGGCTTAGAATTTTTTAATAAGGAACTTGATCAATTCTGTAAGTTAAATGGGATTCTAAGATATAGAATAGTTGTGAAAACCCCTCAGCAAAATGGAGTTGCTGAGAGGATGAATAAGGCCCTTATGAAAAAGGTTAGGTGCATGATTATAGGATCCGGATTACCCAAATGTTTTTGGGGGGAAGAGGTGTCTACTACTGCGTATTTGGTTAATAGATCGCCCTCTAAGGCTGTGGACCTTAAGACTCCTGAGAAGATGTGGAGTGGAAATCCCCCTGAGTTAAGCAACCTTAGGACTTTTGGGTGTGATGCGTATGCACATCAAAATGATGATAAAATTAGCCCAAGATCTAGAAAATGTGTGTTTCTAGGATATGGTGAAGGCATTAAGGGGTATAGGTTATGGTCATTAGAGCAAAAAAGAACTAAACTCATAATAAGTAGGGATGTCATTTTTAATGAGCATTTATTTCCCTATTTGGAGAAAACTAACCCTACAGGGGATAGTGGACAAACCAGCCCGGTATTTGTGGAGCATAGCATCAAGGAAAATTCAATTCAGGTAGAGCAAGGAAGGCAAGAGGATTTGGACCAGGTAGAGCCTATTAATATTGCCAAGCTCAAGACACTCAAGAGGAGGTTGAACTAGAAAGGGATGATGCAGTAAATCAAAATGATTATCAGCTCACAAGGGACCGAGAAAGAAGGCTGGTCAGACCACCTTTGAGATATGGTTTTGCGGATGCTAATGTAGCAACTCCTCATTCAGAAGGAGGTAGTGAACCAGAAACTTACATTGATACCATGGGATGTAAGGATTTGTCAAGATGGAAGCTAGTTATGGAGGAGGAAATGCATTCTTTGAGGGAGAACAACTCTTGAAAATTGGGGCCCAAACCAGAAAAATAGAGAGTTGTGGATTATAAAGGCACTTATGAGATCAAAGAAGGGAACCCTCCAGGGGACAAAGTCTAGAATAAGGCTAGGCTGGTGACGAAGGGGTTCATACAAAGAGAAGGCATAGATTTCACAGAAATTTTCTCGCCAGTTCACATGGTGGGGGAAATGGTGAGTATCCTCATTTATGCTGATGACATGTTGTTGGTTGGTAACATCAGGGAGAGGATAGAAAGGTTGAAGTCTCAACTTAGTTCGGATTTTGAGATGAAGGATCTTGGTTATACACAGAAGATCCTTAGGATGAGTATAATTCGGGAAAGGGAGAGAAACAGGTTAAAGGTTTGTCAGTCTTCTTACATAGAAAAGATGGTGTCTATGGAAGATAGTAAACCAGTAAGATTCCCCTTGCTAGTCATTTCAAGTTCTCTAGTGAACAATGTCTTAGAACAGATGAAGAGAATAAGGAAATGGAAAAGGTCCCTTACTCTAGTGCGATTGGATCAGTCATGTTCATGATGGTAAGCACTAGACCCGACATTTCTCAGGCAATTAGTGTTCTCAGCAGATTTGTGAGTAATCTCGGAAATGAGCTTTGGCTTAGGATGAAGTGGTTGCTAAGGTAATTGAAGGCTCAATTGTAGCTAGTGGTAGCACTCTCAACAACTGAGGTAGAGTACATAGCGGCAATAGAAGCTATAAAGGAGGCTATGTGGTGCAAAGGGTTGTTGGAAGAGTTGAAGGTCCTAACAGAGCAGGTAGTGGTGTATTCGGATAGCCAAAGTATATTGCACTTGTGTAGGAATCCAGTGTTCCATGAGAGGCCTAAGCATATGGATGTTCGATATCATTTCATTCAGGAAAATGTTACGAAAGGATGCATTCATGTGGATGAAGTCGCAACGAAAGAAAATCCTGCAGATTTAAGTACTAAAGTTCTACGTCTAAGTAAGTTCAATCATTGCATTGGACTTCTTAGGATTGGATTCGGTTGATTTGGTGACTCAAGTTGAGTTTGGATCATGAGTTCTTTACACAATGGGTTCAGGTTTAATTGCTTTGACAAAGGTAAAGATTGTTGGGATTTGTCAAAGAATTAAACGGATGGAAGTTTAGCATCAGGTTTTGGTGTGCGCCGTAACCCAGCATTAGGTGCTGTGGCCTCCGGTAAGTCCAGGACTCCTCTTTTCCAGGTCACACCGTGGCTCAGCCTTGGTCACCGCGACCTCCAGCAGATGGTGAAGTGCTGCCCTATTGTGCGCCGCAGCCTGCCCTGTTCTGAGCCGTGGCTCCAGGCACACACGGTACATGGTTTTAAGCCTCTTTAAGATGGTGCATGGGACTTGGTTAAAATGCATAGGATCACTTAAACTGTTAGAGAGCTATGAGATTTTGGTTCTTTAGATCTAAGGGTTAAGATTGATCTCAAAGATTGGTTAAGGAAGTCATTGCCCTATATAAAGGGTCATCTAGGAGGAACAACAAGATATGTGATATGAGCATCAAGTGTGAAGTGCAGAGACACAAAACACAAGAGGGACTCATTCAAGAGAGGCTAGTTGTTTAGAGAGAGAGTAGTCTAGATTGGGGATTCAAGGACTTTGTAATTGGAATTTCCTTGGGGAAAATTCCAAGGAAACACTTAGTTCTTATCACTTTCTTTTTCTCTTCTTTCGTTTTTCAAGAACAAGAGGGTTCTTAAAGAGGTGTTGTTATAATTGTAAGAACTCTATTGATTTAGTGTAGAGATTTCGGAGGAGCTCACGGGGACGTAGGCACATTTCCTAACCTCGATAACAATTGCTTGTGTTCTTTCTTTGATTGTTTGATTTCTGTTCTGTCCAAATCATTGCAGATTTAGGGTGTTTGGAAATATCACAACCTGGGATTCAACAAGAAGGTGATTTTCCAACAATTCATTGATGTTTATTCAAGATACGGGTACATATATCTTATTAAACACAAATCAGAATCCTTGGAAAAATGCAAAGAATTTAAAAAGGAAGTTGAAACACCCCTAGGGAAATCTATTAAAGCCTTAAACAAGGAACCTACTGTAGAGTAACTCTTCTATAGTAAAAATTTTAAAGAAAGGGCTACAATACACTATTTTTGGAGATCAACTCCTCTCCAGTAAAAAGTGTAAAGTAATGCCAGTAGTACAATATTTTTTCACGTGGATTTGTACTTTTTAAGTTTTGAGATTTGGTGGGAACCACTTTACAATCAAAATTTATGTGTATGCAAGATTTAATTCTACAATTTTTTACAACGGATGAGCTCATCTCTAGTTTTTGCACATGGATAAGAACTTCTTAAATTTTCAAATTTGGTTGGACCACTTTACAATCAAAATTTAGGTGTATTGTAGGATTTACATCATACTTTTTTACTACAGAGGGGTTATTCTATACTTCAAAAAAAAGGAGAAAAAAGTGAAAATAGAGAGAGTCAAGGCCTATAAAATCCAATATCTCTACTTATCAATCATATAGCAATAAAAAAAAATGTTGTGTCACAAAAGTTTCATGTGCATGCTGCTGTTCAAGTTATGGTTTTGCTTTTTCCCCCTTCCATCATAAAAACCTTATGGTACTCCTTATTTCTCTCTCTCCATTATATATTGAGGTAAGCTATAATGAATTCTATCCACTCATGGTTATATACCTTTTTAATTTGGTTTGCCAAACATGTTTTTAGTTTTTCATTGATATCAATATTTTAACAATATATCATGTTTTTCTGTGTTGTAGAAACTAATCTTTATAATTTACAGACCAGTGGAGACTATTTACCACAAAGTGGACCGCAAGGGTGTCGTTATATTAATTTATGCAACAATGACGTAGATTGTAAAGATCCTTGAACAGTCCAAGGGGAAAAACCTAAGGTTATTAAATATGTACGACCAAAAATAGGAGAAAGCTTTTATTGTTGTATTGATTAATTCTCCTAACAAATTAAAGATTGAACTATTGTCACTACTACTTTGGTTGTGGCCACAATTCCGTTAATAATAATATCAACTGATAAAAATGTCCTTAATAAAGTCATTATGGAGTTTTGAATGTCTTTTTTCTATCATTATGTTTCTTCCCTCTTTATTTTATTTTATTACCCTTGTCTAATCTCTCTCAGGCCATCGGGTGCAACTATAGTGCAGTTACGTTAAATGATATTACCAAATTACTGTTAAAAAGTATTTTTTTTCTTTGTGGTTTGGTATGAATCTCTACTAGTTTACTAATTTGAAATATTAAATTACAAATAAGACAGAGAGAACATAAACTAAAACTCCGCCAGAAAATTAAAATACATAACAACTAGTTGAAGGGGGACATGAGACCAATGTTGGCATGTCGTAATTGGTGGACACACTTTAACACCATGTGTTGGGAATTTGTCTAAGAATTAAATGGTTAAAGATTGAAGCTTCAGTAGTCGTTGAGCCGTGACACAAGGTGTGTGCGTCGTGGCCTACAGTAAGAAAGGAAGATCCTCTACCAGGTGTGCGCCGTGGCACAGGGTGATGTGCGTCATGGCAAGGTGGCACAGGGCTGTGCGCCGCAACCCAGGCTATGTGCGCCACAGCACCCAGCATCTGGAGGAGTTTTTCCCTGGTGTATGCCACGGCCTGCTCTGTTCTGGGCCGCGTTGCTAGACGTACTTGATGCCTTTTTTTCAGCACTTTGAGATGGTACGTGGGACTTGGTTAAAATGCACAGATTCACTTAGACTCTTAGAGAGCCATGAGTCTTTGGTTCTTGATTACGCCCAAAGTATAATGTGGTAGTTGTAGCACAGCTTTGAGGTGTCGATTCCACAGAGAAAAGCGATATATAAAGGAAAAGTACAAACCTTAACACGAACGATAAGATCAAGTGAGAAATTTTGTGTTTTGATAGTGAAGTAATATGAGAAAATTGTAAATAGATTTGAGAGATATGATAAAGAAACAACAAGGTTCCAGGAATCCTCCCATGTTCGTTACCTTATTCCAATCTTGATTCAATTGTTTTATCTCAATTGCAAGTTTCACTTCCCAAACAAGCAATCGACAAATATTCAACTAAAGCACATATAAACCATAATGCAATTTATATGAATTACTCTTACTTTCAGTTTAAGCACACATGACCTATCCTATAGGTTTATCAAGAAACGACAATATATCTTAATGACAATATTGCAATAATGGACAAACCTAAAAGATAAATATATTGAACTCAATCACATCCAATAATCTTGACATAAGAAGAGCATGACTAGATTTATATCAAAGATAAAGATACAATCACCGGATTAAGAGAACATCTTTTAATTAGATAAGAAAGTAACACATAACAACTACACCTGAATCAATAAAGGAAAATAAGAACAACTACACCTAGGGATTCATCCCTTCGCCTTGCTTGGAGATTAGTTCACCATGGGGTTCATGGTTGAACACTTTGATGGAGGAGAGTGTGGTAGCCTCCTTAGTTTTCCAGACTTCCAAGATGTCCTTCTCTTAAACCCTAAGTGATCTATTTATAATGCAAAAGGTCCAAGGGTGTTTTAGGGTTTAAAAAATCATTAAAGTCCTAATTAGGTCATAACTCGGAGAAAGGAATCGTGTAGGCGCCGCGGCTCTCACTTTCTTGCGTCGCGGCCCTGCCTGATCTTTGGTTAGAGGACCTTCTGGGTGCCATGGCCTTGCCTAGTCCAAGGCACGGCTCTGGCTGATGGTCTTCTTGGTTCTTTTAGTTTAGTTTTTGGAGGACGTGGCCCTCACTAGTCCAGGCTGCGGCTCTCATTGGTTGGTGGAGGTTCTTTTCGTTTTATCCTTCCGCAACCACTCCTTCACCTTGATATGCATGGAATCTTAGTGCTTCAAGTAATGATAGTTTTCCATCTCTTTTAAAAATTAAGTACCTGAAAATGCACCGAAATAAGTCAATGATTCAAGAATATCACTTTAGAGTTATTAAGGTATAAAAGTGTAATTAAAACCTAAATCAACCCTAAATGCCAACAATTAAGTATTGTTAAGATTCATTTTATGACTTTCATCACAACCTCCAACTAGCTTATTGCTAGTTTCTAGCAATTCAAGCGAAAACAAGAAATGAATTCTATGGTAGGAATCAAATGCATCTTAACAATACTTAATTGTTATCATTAACAATACTTAATTGCACATAATATACAGCACATAGAATCATTAATTATCACTTAAGTCCAAAAGTAATCCAAGCATCAATCTTAAAATTGTTATCGACTCTTAACATCCATCTTACTACAATCCATTAATCCGAACACCCGGATGATTTTATGCATGACATTTATGAATACAAGTCTTAGCCTCAAAAATATTTAATTTGCGTGATATCAATCACTAAAAAAAAGCTCCATAAGCTCACTTTTCAAATCACTCTCCACTATTATAGAAAAATCACACCACCTTGGATCAGTAGGTCTTTAAATAAGCTTGTAATGTTAGGCTAAGGTAGAGGTTAAGAAAGAACGGGAAGGGTTCAACAAGTAAAAGAACTCAATCTCTTAGTTTTCAAACATAACCACTTTAAGCACTGGATAACCTTACTTCAACACCTAACTCTTTCAACCCTTTTTCGAGTATTTCTCTCAATAAATCACAATTTTTTTTTCTTTTCTTCTTTCTTTGCCATAATTCATTTCTTTTTTATTTTGGTATAAGACCATTCACCCCCTCTTTCATTCTTTTCTTTTCTTTTCTTTTCCACAACCCCTAACTTATCTCCTTTAATATACTTGGGTTATGGTAGTAATATTTTTTCATATTTCCATCCTTACTCCTCTTAAGTGCTTCTCAACAGATGTGTACAACTAAGTTCTTTTAAAAGAAAGGTAAGGACAAAATATTTTTAGGCTCATAAGGGTAAGTAAATGGGTTTTCGAAAGAAACAAGGCTTAAATTCTTTTTCAAGAAAAGGGCTCAAACAGGTGGCTAATGATAGATATAGCAAGGATAAGTTTGAAAGGCTCAAACGGTCCAAAAATGGCCTATATTATATCCTAAGTAGTGTGCATTCTAGGAATTCGCCTCAAGTGATTATCAAATAAGTTCTAGAGCTTGTCGAGACCACAAAAGTATTTATAAAGTAATCACACATAAAACTTCTCTAAATGTTTTAGACTAATCATGCAATCTTACCACAAACTAGAGTCTCAAACCAAATGAAGATTCACACTTAAATTATTCTTAAACCGAAGCAAGATTTAACTTCTTCTAAATGCTATATGCTATCTCAATTAAGTTTATATCATTGACATGTGAATTAACTCCAAGGCTAACACAAAGCATGCTAAAAGCAAAAAAAAGGAGAGTGACACCAAGCAATTCAATGAGAAAAAGAAATATGTTTCCTCCACCCCCAACTTAAAAATAGTATTGACCTCAATATGAAAGAAAAGGTAAAGGAAACTCTCTTTGTAAGCAAAAATGCACACAAGCTGAAAATTGTGCACCATCATGCGAACTGTATGCCGTTCTTCTCGCTGAAATTTTGATCTACAAACTAGAACAAAACAAACAAAAAGAAAGCAACTGCAGTGTAACATTAAGATTCCCACCGTATGTTAGGTTAGCACATGAAATGGAGAGAAATAACTAAAAAAGAAAAAGAAAGTACGAAAAATAAAATAATAAAAATTAAAACATAATAAATGTTATTATAGTTATCTGATAATAAAAACAAAAGAAAAGTAAACAAACAAGAGAAAGAACCCAAAACTAATCCTTTAAGTCCTCATCCTTTTCTTCATTCCCTTCATTCTCTTCACCTTCCTCTGGAGTTGGATCAAAAGATGAACCCGAATAGGGTGGTAAAGTGGGAAAGTGATCCATGTCACAACCAGTAGCAGAGGCAAGGTGTTGGTATATCTGACCAAAAGAAGAGTATACCCCCGCTTGATAATCGGCTTGCCTAGCCGAGAATCGTTCTTGACGATCGAACCTATCATGCAAGAATTTCTAATGCTCGTCAAAATGACTCTCTAAAAGCTAAAGGCACTTGGCAACCGTGAAAGTCCTAGAGGAGGGAGGAGGGAGGAGGGGTGACTGTAATTGCTGCTCTCTCTCCCGGAGTTGGCGGCCTTGAGGTTTTAATCTGAGTTAGCATGCCATCATCAATGGGTTTCTTGAGTTGCTGGGCTTCCTCATCAGGACTGTATTGGACTCCATCTCAGATGAATAATTTAATAATTAATGAAGGGAAGTATAATCTGAGCTTTTGTCTCACAGTGTGTATGATAGAATTAAATATGATTTGGCCCACATCTATGGTCATGCCCATCAGAATGGCATAAATTAGGACAACTCTCTCAATAATAAGGTCACTATAGTGTGTGTTGAGCAATTATCTACCTAAATAAATATGCAAATAACTGAACTTGTTTTACTTGCAAGTGCATAAGGTCAACGATAGCATAGTGTGTAAGTGCGAGATCATTTCCATAGGGATTGGTGAATTTCGTTTTAGAATTAGTTTCTCAAGATAAAAAGATAGTAATAACAGTTGAGTGTGATTTAATAATAATATGAATATAAGGCTTTGATATCCACCTCTAATTATACTTTCCCAATGAGTAATATGTCAATGCACTAGCCTTACTATGAATACGTAATAGTTTCCAGCCTAAAGGCATGGTATCTACTCCTTAAGTTATTGATTTCCCTACGCATTGAGTTAGGTATGGTATCTACTCTAACTCTTTTCTTTCTTAAGGGATTCAGCATGGTATCTACTGAGTTGTTCCTTAAGAAAGCATAAGATTTATGAAAATCGACAACCACATGAGACCTAGGGCATGGTATCTACTCCCGGTTTCCCATTTTGATTAATCCAAGAATTCGGTGTGGATATCTTTTGTTACCATTGTCAAACCCAGGACTCAGTCATCCAAATTGGTCTAACTAACTAATCCATACCACATGCACATATTGATCAGACATATATATATGAGGAATTTAAATTAACTCAGGCATTAATCAAGTTAAGCATCATAATCAATGGTTTTGCAAAGATAATCAATGAATGTATATATGGGAAAGCATAACTAGGGCTTCAATCGAGCCCTATAAAGAGTTAGTTACACATACTGTCTCAGATAAACATCATAACATAAACTAAACATAAAATATAAAACCCGAAGAATACTGTGGAGATGGGTTGTCAATCCTCTCCAAAGCTTACAACTCCAAGCCAAGCAAAAGATAAAAGAAGAGATATCTTTTGTGTGTGTTTATAAGTGTATTTATAGGGGATGAATAACCCTAGAAGACTCTGGAAGCCCTAAACTTCTTAAAACGCAAAACCTCCTCTATTTCCAAAACTAGTTCTGCCATTTTACTGTTCATGCTTGTACATGTGCGCTCGATCGCATTCATTGTGCGCTCGATCACAAGGTTGCACTCGATCCTTCTTTGTGTGCGCACGAGTGCTGATGCGCTCGATCGTACCAAATAGTGCGCTCGATCACACTTTAGCCAGCAGTTGCTCCAAGATTTCTAAATTTCTCCCTTTGAGTGCTAAAGTTGCTTATTTTTCTCAAAGACCCTATAAAAACATGTGAAACACATAAATGAAGTAAAATGAACTAAATTAACATAACTAAGGACTTAACAATTGTAAATAAATGGGCTTAAATATGAATATTTAAGCACCTATCATACCCCAAAACTTACATATTGCTAGTCCCTTAGCAATACAAAACTAAAAGCTAAAATAAAAAATAACGACACACAAATAAATCCGATATTCATAGTGTCCACAAAAGTTTAGGTCTCACACAAAACTAAGATGCGCTTTCATGAGCAAGCTTAACAAATATAAACACACCTTTGCAATGAAGAAGAGTTTTGAACGCAAATCACTTTCATGAGGCAGTTTAAGACATCACAAGTTTGACTTTAGTGTGTGGTGAACTAGCACATAAAAGATTAGTTTTCCAAATAATTCTAATGTGTAGTGTCTCGATGTCTCAAGATTCACCAAATTTCATATTAGAATCAACAAAGATGGCATAGTTTTTCTTTTTTTCTTTTATTTGTGAGATTTTTTCCAAGTTCAGTTCCCTTAAGCTTTCTATTTGACTCATGTAGCGAGTGTTTAGCCAATGACTCCTAAACCAGATGGTTTTAGGGCATTAGGTGTAAAGACACCCCTAAGGACTTACTAACTCGAGTCAAAAAGGCTACGAAACTAACTGGTCTTAATGCTACCAATCAGGATTTCCACCTTTTGACGTGACACTCACTGCTTACTGAGGCAAGAGGGCCAGTTACTCAGTGGAAATTTTTTTTTAATGATCATTGTGAGCAAAATTTCCACCTTTTGACATGACACTCACTGCTTACTGAGGCAAGAGGGCCAGTTACTCAGTGGAAAGTTTGTTTAATGATCATTAGGAGCACTTTTCTTTTTGAGCAATAACAATCTTTTTCTATTTTCTTATGCCAAAGTGTTAATTTAACAGGTCATCCGATTCACAGTCAAGCCAAAAAAACATACAATATAAAATTACATGTCATACCCCACACAATTATGTACTAATGTGCTCGTGTTAGATTAGGTCAAACTTGTGAATCACTAAATGCCTAAAAGTAAGTGATCTAGGATTATTAGCCTATATGTTTAAGGTGTTAAGCTCACTTATGAAGCCAAATCATATTGTTTGTTT
This sequence comes from Bretschneidera sinensis, assembly GCA_023935145.1. Lineage (NCBI taxonomy): Eukaryota > Viridiplantae > Streptophyta > Magnoliopsida > Brassicales > Akaniaceae > Bretschneidera > Bretschneidera sinensis. Next base: position 96,607,788 of record CM043697.1, on the reverse strand, counting down.
AGATCACCCAAAATTTTTGGAATAGAATGAACATGCATTTATTGATAACAAAAAAAATTGGGACATAGTGTGTGTGAGAGTTTGTCCCCATACCCCCAAACTTAAATTGCACATTGTCCCCAATGTGTGAGAAGCATGGAAGGATTTGACCTAGGAGATGCAGAACTTAATGGCTAGCATGGCTCGTAGCACGCCCCCAAACTTGAACTGGATGCACTGACTATGTCCTTGAAAAATAAAAACAAACATAAACTGGAAACAAGTGACAATAAAGAGTTTATATAAAAGTAAAGACTAACAATAAAAGGAAATACTAAAAAGGGTATGTTTTGGGGTGCCTCCCATGAGTGCTAAGTTTTACGTCTTCAGCCAGACGGGGTATCCTCTCACTGCTGATCGTCGGGTGGTGTAGTCAAAAACGTGTTGTGAGTTTTAAATTACTCGCAAGCGCACGAGTCGTTTCCAATATAGTGTTGTGCAAGTGCGACGTCGAATCCACAGGGAATTGCGTTGTGAAAATATAATTTTATCTAAACTAACCTTATCTTAACCTAGTTCTGAATTTTGAATTGTATTTTTGCAAAACAAATATAAACTAAACTAATTTGATTTAAAAGCTAATAATAAAAACACTAAGGTTTCTGAATCCACCCCACCAAAGTAAAACATATATCTTCATGTTCTATAAAACTAATCTATCAAAACATTCCATGAATCCAACTTTAAACAAATCACAACAAATATCCCAATTAAACCAAAACAATCCAATGTATCCGCTTTAAACAAATCACAAAATCAAAAACGATTCGATGTATCAGTCAGACGAAACACACAGAATATCCAACAGAACAATTTAAAAACTATCAATCGTAAGAATTTACTCAAACAATTGACCGGAACATTTATACTAAAAAAAAATCAAAATTGTATAAACAAATCTGAAAATCTTATGCCAAACAACGGTGAGGCTTCATCTTCAACCTCAGTTGAAGATTTTAGCCACTCATAATTATGAAACTAAAGTTCACAATAACAGTGCTAAACATTAAACTAAAAAAAGGTAGTAAATTAAAACTGACTATACATAGGAGAAATTCCACTCGCTGTTGGGCGGCGCTTCCCCTCGTGGTAGCAAAGCCTTCGGGATCTACCAGAATGCTAGCAGAAGTCTTCCAAATTGCACCAAAATGGCACTTGGATTGCTTACTAAAGATGAAGTGAAGAGGGTCTTATATGAGGAAACCTCACGAGTGCAATATGCTTCTAATCCGATGTGGGATACTGCAGATTCCAGCTTTTGCTCTTTGACCTTTGTCTACTAAAACTGCCATAACTCTCTCTAGAAAAATCATTTTATTGTTCGTAAAATTCTCCAAAAAATAGACATCTGGATCTTTCCAAGCATATATGGCTCATCTCCTTGTTCTTCCTGAATTAATACAGTTTAATCCTCAAAAATGGCTGATCTGTCACGCTGAAATCATGCACAGCCTGACCTTTGTCTACTAAAACTACCATAATTTTCTCTAGAAAAATTATTTTTACGAGCCGTAAAATTCCCCAGAAAATAGACATCCGGATCTTTCCAAGCATATATGGCTCATCCCCTGATTCTTCCTGAATCAATACAGTTTAATCCTCAAAAATGGTTGATCTGTACGAGCAATTCTGGAAATTTAGTGAAACTTCTTTCCAAGCTTGTAAACCTGTAAAACAACTCAAAGTAACAAATTCCTAAGCTAACAAACGTGAATTAATGGGCCAAAACATGCAATATTTGGCACTCATCAAATACCCCCAAACTTACATATTGCTAGTCTCATAGCAATACGAAACTAAAAACTAAATAAAAAACAAAGAACATAAAGATAAGTTCATCACTCATGGTATTCAAAAACTTTAAGGAGCCCACATCACCATGGTATTCATTCATGAGCAAGCTTAAAAAGATAAACATGTCTTCGCAATGAATAGAAATGTTAAATCTAATTACTTACAAAAGGCAGGTTAAGGCATCATAAGTCTGACACTGTGTAAAGTGAAATAGCATATAAAAATGAAGCTTCCAAATAACTCCAATGTGTAAGGTCTCCATGTCTCAAGATTCACCGAATTTCCCATCAGAATGAACGAAAATGGCATAGTTTTTATTTTCTTCTCCTTTTTTTTATTATAAGGCTCTGCTATGTTTAGTTCCCTTAAGCTTTCTAATTGACCCATGTAGCGAGTGTTGAGTCAATGACTCCCAAACCAAATGGTTTTAGGGCATTAGATGTAAAGACACCCCTAAGGACTTACTAACTCGAGTCAAAAAGGCTACGAAATTAAACTGGCCTTAATACTACCAAGTAAAATTCCCATCTTTTAACGTGAACACTCACTGCTTACTGAGGCAAGAGGTCCAGTTACTCAGTGGAAAGTTTATTTATAATAATAAAAAAATTATTTTTTTATTTATTATTATTTGTTTATTTTTTTATGCCAAAGTGTTATCCAACAAATCATCCAGTTTTAGTTAAGACAAGGAAATGTACAATAAAAATCACATGTTATACCTCACACAATTTGTGCTATTGAGCTGTGTTAGATTAGATCAAACATGTGAATTCTCAAATGCCTAAAGTAAGTAACTAAATTTTAAAACTTTATCACTAGATCATGTGTTCAAAATTTTAAGCTCATCAATGACATCACATCACAGAAATTGTTTAGATCAACCAAAATTTCAAAATAACCTGAGCATGTATTTATCTTCACGAAAAAAAATAACAACAAATTAGGACAAAGTAACAACAAATTAGGACAAAGTGTGTGTAACGTGTCTCCCATACCCCCAAACTTAATTTACACATTGTCCCCAATGTGTGAATAATATGGAAAGAGCTAACCTGGGAGATGGAGAACTAGCTGGACTAGTATGGCTCATAGCATACCCCCAAACTTGATCTGAAATGCGCGTTGTCCCTGAAAAAATAAAGACTGAAAAATAAAAGAAACACTAGAGAAAAACAGTAATAAGAAATATGTAAAATAATAAACAAACAGAAAGGATGTGCTGTGGGGTGCCTCCCATGAGCGCTAAGTTTAACGTCTTCAGCCAGACCCAACATTAGTAATCCTGCTCAGCTAAGTGCTCCACCATCTTATCAATAAATAGGAGTGAGAAATGATCATTTCTTGTGGCAGCATTCAACTTATGGTAGTCTATACTCACTCTCCATCCTGACTGCACACTAGTTGGAACCAAATCATCGTCTTTATTCATCACTACCGTCAATCCAGCCTGCTTTGGCATGACATGAATCGGGCTTACCCACTCGCTATCAAAGATTGGATAAATGGTCCTTACATCCAACAGCTTAATCACTTCAGTCCTCATAACCTCTTGCATAGCTGGGTTGAGCCTTCTTTGTGGCTCCCTCGATGGCTTGGCATTCTCCTCCAAATGTATCTTGTGCATCACCACCGAGGGGCTGATTCCCTTGATATCCTTAATAGTCCAGCTGATAGCTTCCTTATACTCTCTTAAAATGTCCAATAATTTCTCCTCTTGAGCCTCAACCAAATTTGAAGCTATAATTACAGGCAAAGAATCTGCTGGACCTAGGAACTCATACTTAAGATTGTCCGATAAAGGCTTAAGTTCCTTCTTGAGCGGCTCAGGTGCTGCGGTCTCCTCCATCTCACTGTTCTCCTGAGGAGCATACTCAAAATGGAATCCACTTGCTCAAGTACTTTATCCAAATCCAAATCCTCTCCAAATTAAGCAAAGCATGCTTCTAGGGGGTTCTCAATGCGGGATTCATCCACAATCTCCTCCGTCTCGCTGCTCTCCCGAGGAGCAGACTTCAAAATGGCATTCGTTTGCTCAAGTAACTTATCCAAATCCAAATCCTCTCCAAACTGAGCAAAGCTTGCCTCCAAAATGTCCTCAGACTTCCCTTTTCTCTTAAATGCTTGTAATCTCTCAGGGTAAGGCACTTTAGGTACAAACGATCTAGGAAGATCCTTAATAGTAAGTGTGGCTATAGATGGCTCAGCATCTCTCTTCTCCTTGTTGCCACTTTCTTGCCCTTGCTGCAGAGCGGGGTTCTCTTCCACTTGATTGTCCACTTGTCTTCAATACCTCAATGTGATAATCGATTGCACTTGTTCCTGCCCGTGCGTAGGAGTTGATAAATTTTGAACCGCAAATTGTTCCTTTAGGTTGGACATGGGTTAACTGGGGAACTTTCCCTTCTCTCCTTCACCCAAGTGACTTGCGATTTGACCTATTTGACTCTCTAGCTTGGTAATCGCTTAGGTGTTTACTATTGTTGCACTCCTCACTTCACTTATGGATTAGCTGGTCATCTTCCTGAAATCATTGAGGGCATCCTCCAATGACTGTGAAACTGACGCTGGTGCTTTAGTGGGAGCTTGGTAAGTGGGTGATTGTGCTAGATGGGCTGAGCGACCATAACTTGGAACTGGTGGAGGAAATCTGGGAGGATATTGATTGTGAGCATGATGAGGGGCTCCTCCCTGATTCATCAGTTGGTTCTGCTTCCATGAAAAATTAGGGTGGTTCCACCACCCTGGATTGTACGTCTCGGAGTAAGATCCATTTGATTGCCACCAACAGTCATTGAAGGCGTTCATTTGTTCCATGGGATATTCGACAAAAACCAGTATAGATGGGCAATTCTGTACTAAATGCATAGGGCTAGCACATATGGAACAACTATCAACATTGAATGTATTGGCTGCACTTATGGACTGGCCGGTCATCTTCATGAAATCCTTGAGGGCGTCATCTAAAGACTGTGAAACGGGCGCTGGATTCATCCACATTTTTTAAATTTTTATTTTATATTATTTTTGGGCAATTACAAATAGAAACAAATAAACTAAAATTAAATTAAATTAAAATTAATTTAAAATTAATTTAAAATTTAAAATTTAAAAATTAAAAATAAAAATAAAACAACAATAAAACAAAAATGCTAACTAAACTAGTAGAAAAATAAAATCAATTCAGACAAAAATTTCACAAACAAAACAACTCCCCGGCAACGGCGCCAAAAACTTGTTGTGAGTTTTAAATTACTCGCAAGCGTGCGAGTCGTTTGCAATATAGTGTTGTGCAAGTGCGAGATCGAATCCACAGGAAATTGTATTGTAAAAATATAATTTTATCTAAACTAACCTTATCTTAACCTAGTTCCGAATTTTGAATTGTATTTTTGCAAAACAAATATAAACTAACCTAAATTGATTTAAAAGCTAATAATAAAATCACTAAGGTTTCTGAATCTACCCCACCAAAGTAAAACATATATCTTCATGTTCTATAAAAATAATCTATCAAAACATTTCATGAATCCAACTTTAAACAAATCACAACAAATATCCCAATTAAACCAAAATAATCCAATGTATCCGCTTTAAACAAATCACAAAGGATATCCAATTTAATCAAAAACAATTCGATGTATCCATCAGATAAAACACACGGAATATCCAACTGAACAATTTAAAAACTATCAATCGTAAGAATTTACTCAAACAATTGACTAGAACATTTATACTAAAAAAAACATCAAAATTGTATAAACAAATTTGAAAATCTTATGCCAAACAACGGCGAGCCTTCATCTTCAACCTTAGTTAAAGATTTTAGCCACTCATAATCATGAAACTAAAGTTCACAATAACAGTGCTAAACATTAAACTAAAAAAAACAGTAAATTAAAACTGACTATACATGGGAGAAATTCCACTCGCTGTTGCGTGGCACTTCTCCTCGTGGTAGCAAAGCCTTCGGGATCCACCAGAATGCTAGCAGAAGTCTTCCAAATTGCACCAAAATGGCACTTGAATTACTTACTAAAGATTAAGTGAAGAGGGGCTTATATAAGGAAACCTCACAAGTGCAATATACTTCTAATCCGATGTGGCATACTGCAGATTCCAGCTTTTGCTCTTTGACCTTTGTCTACTAAAACTGTCATAACTTTCTCTAGAAAAATCATTTTATTGATCCGTAAAATTTCTTGAAAAATAGACATCCAGATATTTCCAAGCATATATGGCTCATCTTCTAGTTCTTCCTGAATCAATACAGTTTAATCCTAAAAAATGGCTGATCTGTCACGCTGAAATCATGCACAACCTGACCTTTGTCTACTAAAACTGTCATAACTTTCTCTAAAAAAATTATTTTTTTGAGCCGTAAAATTTCCCAAAAAATAGACATCCGGATATTTCCAAGCATATATGGCTCATCCCATAATTCTTCTTGAATCATTACAGTTTAATCCTAAAAATGGCTGACCTGTACGAGCAATTCTGGCTATTTAGTGAAACTTCTTTCCAAGCTTGTAAATCTGTAAAACAACTCAAAGTAACAAATTCCTAAGCTAACAAATGTAAATTAAGGGGCTAAAACATGCAATATTTGGCACTCATTATAGTCAAAGAGGTACTGGGCGCTGGAGGTAAGCGATCAAGAATGGCCTGTAGCATCGCCTTCTGTCGTGCAAACCGTGCCTCCACACCATCTATGCACTGATGGACTAGTAATGCAACTGCAGAGACGTCACCTCAGAAGGAGGACAGCTCAGCGAAAAAGTGCTGGGACTTGGTGGATCCCATGTCTGGATGGTCTTCCTCTCGTAATAGGCTAACTGCAGGGGTCTTTGTCTCTATAGGATCCACCTCAACTCTCTCAGTTATAGGTGCAGGAGTTGGGAGTCCTTGAGGCATATGCGAGAGGCTATATGTCCACTGAGCCATCCCAAAGAAGAGATGCTCTTGCACTGGTCCGTCGCTGCTGGTCCTCTTAATCCCTTTCTTCTTGAGGATGTATGTGAGTAGGAATGGGAATGGGAGCCCCCATGCATTGTCCGTGGTGGTCTGAGAGCCATGGACATGATCTCAAAGTTTATGTCACTGGCTTCACATAACAGCTGGGATAGAGTACCAGTGGCCTCTGTGGAAGGCATATAATGTTTGTAGAAACTGGTATCTCCTCTGTGTCTTGTGCCCTAATGGACACACATTGCCCTAGAGGATGGTGTCCACGAGCTAAAGCCATGGAGGCAACTTTGACCAGCTTACCGCGTTGTTATGGCTATCAGCGTACTGGCCAGCACCCATATCCTCGATGATCGTGGTCAGGTCAAAAGACTCCGACTGTTCCTCAATATCGGTGTCCTCCGGAGGAGACTCATCACAGTAGTGAAGAGCAACGGCTATGTCAGCACTAGTCACCTCGATGGATGTGCCCTAGACTGAAAAAGTCAATACTCCTGGTCTACTGTTGTCAAAAGATAGGCTCTCATAGAACTGGACTACAAGTTAGGTGTAAGCAGTCAAGCAAACTGGTTTAAAAAGCCTCTTTAGCCCCCGATGTTTAAACGCTTGGACTGCCCATTGAGTGTCGTCCATGTGCTTGAAGACTTCATCGAAAGTGGTCTCGAATAAGAGCTCTCTTTGCTCGAAGCTTGGCCGGGATGACTGAGTATGCCTGCTTGAAGCACGGGAGGTGGAAGCGGATTGTTTTAACATGTTTATCTTGGTTTCTGTCAAATTTGCGATCGATCACGAATATATGCACTCAGTCGCACACTTGATTCTGTACTCGATCGCACAAGGTCAGACTTTTTGTCGAACAGCTTATGGGCGAAAGAAGACAAAGCTATAGTGTTGTGGTTTCGAGTTGTGTTCCTAACCTCCTGTAAACAAAATAAGAACCAATCACACATAAGATAACACATATATAGAATGAAAATGTAAATTAAATATTAAGAACCATGTGTGAGAATAAAATGAGTTACCTTGTGTATAGAAGGAATGTAAAATGGGGAAAAGGGATGTGGTGGTGTGTTAGGTGATAGTAGGATGGTGATGGTGGTATGGTGGTGATGGTGGTTAGCGAGGTGGAGTACTGGAGTCGAGAGTTTAAGATTGGTGTGTTGCAAAAAGGAGAGTATGAGTAGTGAAGATGGAGAGTGTGAGTGATAGAGTGATAGCAGAGAGTGCAATATGTAAATCCATCACGTGACTGTCTGCCACAAGTGTGCTCGATCGCACTCTTGTGCTCGAACACACACACTGAATGGTGCGCTCGATCGCAAAGCAGTATGTATGGACAAAAATAAAAACTTACCAAGACTGGAATGATAAAGCAAGAACAATACAACCTTACCATGCATTAGTGGCCATAGTACCACCAACCTCAGTAGAGGCGCTTGAGCTACATGATTGGCAAATGTGAAACGTCTCAAGCACTCTCTTGATACAGTGCTATTCCCGTTGAAGGGGGCACTTATAGCCTACATCAGGTGGTTCAAGTGCCCTTGACAACTGCTGCATCTTTAATCTTGGTGCCTGGTTAATAAAATAGGGAAAAGCAGTATTAGTAAGTTCAGGATTTTCAACTCGAGGATTATACTTACTTGAAGGCTGTGATGTGTTCTTGATGGGGTGCATAGTTCTATTGATGTCTTTAATCATATTGTCATCCTCTGGCCTAATGTCCAATCTTGTGTCCTCATGGTTGGGGATGGTCTCCGATGGAACTGTGTGATGGACCTGATAAACTTTCTCAACAACACCTTGCATCAAGCTTACATTAGAGTATTCATTATCATCTTTGGTTGATTTTAATGTATTAAATATTTGGAATTCTATTTCCTCATCATTTACTGTTACAGTGACAATGCCCCTTTTTACATTAATTTTGGTGTTAGTGGTTATCATAAAGGTCTTCCCAAAATGATGGGGAGGGGTAATGGCATATAACATTCTTCCATATCTAAGATGATAAAATCAGCAGGTAAAATAAATTTACTTACTCTTACCAAAACATCCTCGAGGATACCTCTCGGTTGTTTGATGCTTCTGTCAGCCAATTGCAGAGTGATGGAGGTCAGTTGAAGCTCCCCTATACCTAGTGTCTTGAATACACTGTATGGCAGCAAATTGACGCTTGCTCCTAGATCCAATAGTGCATGCTCAAATAGCTGGTCACCTAGCCTGCAAGGAATGGTGAAACTACCCGGATCTTTTAGTTTTGGTAGTAATTTTCTTAATAGTACAGCACTTACCTTTTCGGTCAAGGCTACTGTCTCATGTTCCTGAAACTTCCTTTTATTAGTACAAAAATCTTTTAAAAACTTAGCATATGCAGGTATTTGTTTGATTGCATCTAATAAAGGAATGTTTATTTCCACCTTTTTCAAAGTTTCAAAAATGTCAATTAGTTTAGTCACTTTCTTAGGTTTCACCAACCTTTGAGGAAATGGTGGAGGTGCATTTACCTTTTCAATCTCACTTACCTTAGAGGTGGATGCTTTGTTTGGAGATGCTGGTGCAGGCTCATCGATGCCTATGATCTTTCCACTTCTCAGGGTTGTCACAACATTCAATTGTTGATGTTCTCTTGAATTAGGTATTGGTTGGGCAAGAAACTCACCTTGCTTTCTACTACTCAGTTCCTTGGCCAATTGCCCCATTTATACCTCTAATCCTTGAATGGCTTGATCATGTTTTATAGTGGTTTATCTCATTTCAGTCTGAAATTGCCTCGTTTCTTCCATGAACTGATCTTGTGCGGTCATTAATCGTTGTTGCTGAGTTGCTAATTGCCTCACAAGACTTTCGAGGTCACTCTCCTTTGGTTCGGGAACAGATTGGGCTGCTGGTTAGAAGTTTCTTTGCTGCCTTTGACTGTTCTGATTGTTGCTCCACAAGAAATTCGGGTGATTCCGCAATCCAGGGTTATAGGTATTCGCATAAGGATTGTTCTTTGGCTGATAATTGTTTGATCCCATGTAATTTGTTTGTTTCGGATCTACATATGAATAAAAAGGACAAGTATCAATATTATGATCAAATTAGGAACATATCGCACATACCTGGAGTGGTGTAGCTGGTAGGTTAGATGAGGTATTTTGAGCAACCATGGCTTTAACCGATAGGTTTAGTTTCCTCTCTACAGTAGCTCTCTGAGTGTCTAATCTTCTATTTAAATTCACCTCATACATACCCTTACTCTTGGTTACATGTCTACCTCGAGAGGAGAACTGCTAAGTGTGTTTGCTTAGGGTTTCGAAGAGCTTCATAGCTTCTTCACTGCTTTTCTCCATCAGCACTCCTCCACAGCCTGAATCAACAATACTTTTGTTAGTATCACTCAATCCTTCATAAAAAGCTTGTACTGGTTCATCTTGAGGTAGGTTGTGATGTGGGCATTTGAGTAGTAGCTCGTTGAAGTGTCCCCATGCTTCGAAGAATAGGTCTCCATCCTTTTGTTGGAAGGACTGAATTTCCTTCCTCATTTGCCTCATCTTTTGGGCTGGGAAAAACTTCCTTAGGAATTTGCTAACTAACTCCTCCCAAGTGTGGATAGAAACTATAGGCAAGGAATTATACCATAGTTTAGCATTATCTTTTAAGGAAAAATGGAATAGAATTAACCTTATTCCTTCTTGGTCTAAGCCTCGGATGTGTTGGAACTTGCAAATATCGAAGAATTCTCGAAGGTGCAAGTGTGGATCCTCATTAGGTGTACCCCTAAAGTGAGTCAAAGCACTCAATATTTGCGGAGATATGTAATAGTTTCCTTCTGCCTCAGGTTGATATGCAATACATGATGGCTGATCAAGGTTCTGTGGGATGAAAGATTGTTTCATCAGTATTCATGCAGGTGGTTGCTGATTTTCGAGCTGTTCTGCCATTTGTGCTTCGTTCTCGAATTCTTCTTCGTTCTCCTCGAAGTTGTTTCTAAGCCTTTGTCGGATGGTCCACTCAAGCTCGAGATCCAAGGGAAAGAATGTTGGATGTCGGGATCGAAGTTTGTGCATGAATCAAGTAAAACAGCTTTAGTGCAGCAGTTCAACACTACTGTTCGGGTAACTCTCTGCCCTAATTGAGCTCAATCGCACAAGAGAGTGCGCTCGATCGCAAGTGTCACAGAAAGTTCTGCTGATGTGCCTGAAACAGAAAAGAAATCGATTAGGGTTTGAAAATAAAAATAAAGTTGAAAAATAGAAACTTAAAATGTTTAGTAGAACTTGTTGAGTAATTAACTACCTAAATAAATATGCAAATAACCGAACTTATTTTACTTGCAAGTGCACAAGGTCAACGATAGCATAGTGTGCAAGTGCGAGATCATTTCCACAGGGATTGGTGCATTTTGTTTTTAGAATCAATTTATCAAGATAAAAAGATAGTAATAACAGTTGAGTGTGATTTAATAATAATAAGAATATAGGGCTTTGATATCCACCTCTAATTATACTTTCCCAATGAGTAATATGTCAATGCACTAACCTTACTATGAATACCTAATGGTTGCCAACCTAAGGAAATGGTATCTACTCCTTAAGCTATTGATTTCCCTAAGCACCGAGTTAGGCATGGTATCTACTCTAACTCTTTTCTTTCTTAAGGGATTCAGCATGGTATCTACTGAGTTGTTCCTTAAGAAAGCATAAGATTTATGGAAATCGACAACCACATGAGACCTAGGGCATGGTATCTAGTCCAGGTTTCTCATGTTGATTAAACCAAGAATCCAGTGTGGATATCTTTTTTTACCATTGTCAGACCCAAGACTCAGTCATCCAAATTGGTCTAACTAACTAATCTATACCAACATGCACATATTGATCAGACATACACATATGAGGAATTTAAATAAACACATGCATTAATCAAGTTAAGCATCATAATCAAGGCTATTGCAAAGATAATCAAAGAATGTATATATGGGAAAGTATAACTAGGGCTTCAATCGAGCCCTATAAAGAGTTAGTTACACATGCTATCTAAGATAAACATCATAACATAAACTAAACATAAAATATAAAACCCGAAGAATATTGTGGAGATGGGTTGTCAATCCTCTCCAAAGCTTACAACTCCGAGCCAAGCAAAAGATAAAATAAGGGATGTCTTTTGTCTGTGTTTACAAGTGTATTTATAGGGGTTGAATAACTCTAGAAGACTCTACAAACCCTAAACTTCCTAAAATGCAAAACCTCCTCAATTTTCAAAACTGGTTCTGCCATTTTACTGTTCATGCCCGTACATGTGCGCTCGATCGCATTCGTTGTGCGTTCGATCGCAAGGTTGTGCTCGATCCTTCTTTGTGTGCGCACGAGGGCTGATGCGCTCGATCGTACCAAATAGTGCGCTCGATCGCACTTTAGCCAGCAGCTACTCCAAGATTTCCAGATTTCTCCCTTTGAGTGCCAAAGTTGCTTCTTTTTCTCAAAGACCATATAAAAACATGTGTAACACATAAATGAAGAAAAATGAACTAAATTAACATAACTAAGGACTTAACAATTGTAAATAAGTTGGCTTAAATATGAATATTTAAGCACCTATCAGAGTGTAGCAGGCATCATCCTCTAACATACAAAATATTGCCAAGCCTGAGCATTGACAATCAAAGAAGTACCGAGCAAAGTTATAGGGGTATCACCCGTCATTTTCCATGTAGTACCCGGAATACAGAGAGTATTGCAAATCTCTTCATAATTAATATTAGACATATATGCACTATACTCACTGTTTTCTATATCAGGTAGCCCATAGAATCTATTGATGGATGTGCTGCTAAAAGAAACTGTTTGTCCTCTCACCCTCACTTTACCATTCCTATGCCCGTCTGCATTAGCATAGAATTCTCTAACTACAATAGTGAGGGAATGAGATGGTGGTCTTGTAAATGTACCCCAATTCCTATCAATAATCATTCTAAATAAATATGGGTTTCCCCTCTATGTCATGTTGAATCCTCTCTCAGGAATGGGTTTTCTAGTTTGCATCATCCAAATATATCTCTAACTCGCCTCAAAATTAACAAAATTTGCTCTCATCATACTCTTGATCTTGTTTCCCCCTTGGCCTATTTGTCTTAGGTGCCATGTGAATCAAATATATAGAACAGTAGAACTAATGCAAAATTAACCACTCAAATAGCACAAATGAATAATAAAGAGAAGAAATTGGTCTTACTTGATGCCCACAATTAGAGAGAAGAAAGACTATCCACCAATTTGAAATTGTCTTGAAGAACCCAAAATCTCCCAAAGTATAACGCGGTACTTGTAGCACAACTTTGGGGTGTCGATTCCATAGGGAAAAACGATCTATAAAGGAAAAGTGTAAACCATAACACGAACGATAAGATCAAGTAAGAAATTTTGTGTTTTGATAGTGAAGTAATATGAGAAAATTGTAAATAGATTTGAGAGATATGATAAAGAAACAACAAGGTTCCGGGAATCCTCCCTAGGTTCATTGCCTTATTCCAATATTGATTCAATTGTTTTATCTCGATTGCAAGTTTCACGTCCCAAACAAGCAATCGGCAAATATTCAACTAAAGCACATATAAACCCTAATGCAATTGATATGAATTACTCTTACTTTCGGTTTAAGCACACATGACCTATCCTATAGGTATATCAAGAAACGACAATATATCTTAACGACAATATTTTAGTAATGGACAAACCTAAAAGATAAATCTACTGGACTCAATCACATCGAATAATCTTGACATAAGAAGAGCATGACTAGACTTATATCAAAGATAAAGATACAATCACTGGATTAAGAGAAAATCTTTTAATTAGATAAGAGAGTAACACATAACAATATTTAGACAATAAATCCCAACCACAACTGAATCAATAAAGGAAAATAAGAATAACTACACCTAGGGATTCATCCCCTTGCCTTGCTTGGAGATTAGTTCGTCATGGGGTTCATGGTTGAACACTTTGATAGAGGAGAGTGTGGTAGCCTCCTTGAGTTTTCCAGACTTCTAAGATGTCTTTCTCTTAAACCCCAAGTGATCTGTTTATAATAAAAAAAAAGGTCTACGGGTGTTTTAGGGTTTAAATAATCATTAAAGTCCTAATTAGGTCATAACTCGGAGAAAGGAATCGTGTGGGCGCGGCTCTCACTTTCTTGCGCCGCGGCCCTTCCTGATCTTTGGCTTGAGGACCTTCTGGGCACCGCGGCCCCGCCTAGTCTAGGCCGAGGCTCTGGCTGATGGTCTTCTTAGCACTTTAGTTTAGCTTCTAGAGGCCGCAACCCTCACTAGTCTAGGCCGTGGCTCTCATTGGTTGGTGGAGGTTCTCTTCGTTTTATCCTTCCGCAACCACTCCTTCACCTTGATATGCGTGGAATCTTAGTGCTTCAAGCAATGATAGTTTTTCCATCTCTTTTAAACACCAACTACCAGAAAATGCACCAAAATAATTCAATGATTCAAGAATATCATTTTAGAGTTATTAAGGTATAAAAGTGTAATTAAAACCTAAATCAACCCTAAAATGCCAACAATTAAGTATTGTTAATATGCATTTTATGACTCTCATCACAACCCCCAACTATCTTATTGTTAGTCCCTAGCAATTCATAGCTCAATTCTCAATTTATAGCTCAATGACATGCAATCCCTCTTACACTATTTGCCCATTGAAGACACACAATATCACCCCTCAGTGTGCTAGCTACTGATCTGTTTCTCGACCATTGATGCAAAATTCCCTTTTTCCTTGTGCTAGACATATGGATGATAATCCTAACCGAGAGCATACCGCTCATAAATCCAGCTGCCTGTAATAAATTTTCAAACTTGACTGTATGAACACAACTTGTAAGTCCAACCGAAGATAACCAACGCACAACTCAACCACTAAAGCACAATGCCTCCCGTCATTGTGCTGAACACACTAATGATAACCAAAAACATAACTGAGAATCTGCACCTATGCAGGTATGATTGCACTTATGCAGCCCACCACATAACCTGTGATACCCCCACAGATGCCTCATTACCACAAGAGAACCACACACTGCTTGTACACATAGTGCCAAGATGATATTCGATAGCCCACATGATAGTAATCATAGGTTAAAGCTTGCAGCACAGGAAAAGAGCACAATATAGTGCATATGAGTCATTAATATTGTCTATGAAGCTCCCAATTTCATAGAGGCCCAAGTCACCAATGGTGGCCCCAAACTAGAACCCCAAGTTTTCTTAAGAGGCTTACTCAATGCCGACACATTGCTCAAATCATGCCCAATCATGGCCCATGTGTGTGCACCAAGGGTGGTGAAGAGCCTGACACATTGTCTCCCTAAAGAGTCTTAAGTTATTATGAGCATTTTAAGCAGAAAACACATTTCATGCTTGAGCTTTCATAATCCTTTAATAATTATAATTTAAACAATATTCCAAATCCAACCATACTATATCGTTGCACGCATCTTCAATATACTCCCCAAAATTTTCCATTAATTTTTAGAGTATAAATCACATATTTATGAAATTACAACCATGCCACCTTAGTACACCATTGACACACACCTGTTACACAACTGCGCCACAACTAAGCCATATTTGCTGAACAGAACTCCTATAAATCACCACATGGCCCACTCAAAGGCTAATTCACATGTAGAAACCATGCCAAATGGTATGTACCATGACACCAAGACGCTGTTGATCTTGACAACTCCCGGTTGTGTGCACACATTGGCTGTTGGACACACTGCATGATACATGCACACTACCCACTACGCACTCTGCCTACTGCACACACATTACCCGTAGCATGCACTACCTTATGTTCGCACACTATCTACTACATGCAGGATACCTACTGCACACACAAAACTGGCTGTGCACACTTTTTTCTACGTGCACACATTGCTTGTAGTGCACACACTGTAGAAACACTCAATATCTCGACCACCGTGCAAAGACTTATTTATTCAAACCAGGTGCACAAAATGTACTAAAGAGCTAGCGCATCAAGTCAAGCCACACAAAGTTATTGAGACCAGCACTGGTCTAAACTAGTGCTGACCGAGACCGGTACATGACCGAGACCAGGAATGGCTGAGACCAGCTAGATAAGACTAACAGCGATCGAGACTAGCAGTGGTTGAGACCAGTGCACACCAAGACCAGAGTTGGTCGAGACCAACGTCGATTGAGATCGCACATGATTGAGACTAGAAGACAGAAACTATAAGTCTGAATCCTCGTATGGCTAACACCACCATGGCTAAGACCTCCACGGTTGAGACCACACGTTCGAGACCTAGCACAACCGAGCCTGCTATGACTGAAACCTCATAACCGAGACCTAGCCTAACCGAAACTAGTTGGCTGAGACAAAGCCTGTCCTAGACCAGCTGGTCGCGACTAACATGCATGTGTCACGACCCTAAAATCGGGACGATGTGACACTCCCTAAAATACAGATTGACTGGGGGGGAACGGCTTACGGGGCACAATGGGTGCAGGGAGTCGTGTTGCGAATGGTAGTAGCAATGCGGGAGCTCGCAAGAGCGCGAGAGGGATTAGGCCACCCTGCACAAACTGGTCGGGGGCTGGAGCCGCTTCCCTGATGAGCCCAAGGCAGAGCGAAACCAGTTGGTCCGAGAAATAGTACCAGGCATATTAAAGGCTGTCCTCGTAGAGGCGGGGCACCGCACAGGTTGAGTGTCATGCTGATAAAATGAGCCAAGATAGCTTCCATAGAAGAGGGGCAAACAGAGAGAGACACCCTCAAGCTCGGTTCTATCTTGCTTTGTTCGATAAAATGACCCTGTGCAAAGAGGAAGGCTGACTTAAGCATTCCCACGGAGGTGTTTCCGAGCCTAAGGCCTCACGATTGGTGACTTAAGCTGGCAACCCGTGACAAATGGTATCAGAGTAGGTCTCGCATCTTCAACTGCGTGCGGTTGTTCGCCAAGCACTTGACCGTCTCCCAAGCAGGCAGAGTATGCAAGAGTGCATTTCCCGAGCACTTGGGGGAGCTTAAGCAGGCAGGGAATACGCGCGCTCGCCAAGCACTTGTCGAAAGCAAGCAGGCAGGGAGTAAGGAGTTGGATGTGTGGGTCTTGGTAGGAGATGTTGCCGAAGGTACGCTTGCACGAGGGCGTGCAAGGTTTTTAACGGGGGGAGTATGTCACGACCCTAAAATCGGGACGATGTGACACTCCCTAAAATACAGATTGACTGGGGGGAACGGCTTCCGGGGCACAATGGGTGCAGGGAGGCGTGTTGCGAATGGTAGTAGCAATGCGGGAGCTCGCAAGAGCGCTAGAGGGATTAGGCCACCCTGCACAAACTGGTCGGGGGCTGGAGCCGCTTCCCTGATGAGCCCAAGGCAGGGCGAAACCAGTTGGTCCGAGAAATAGTACCAGGCATATTAAAGGTTGTCCTTGTAGAGGCGGGGCGCCGCACAGGCTGAGTGTCATGCTGATAAAATGAGCCAAGATAGCTTCCATAGAAGAGGGGCAAACAGAGAGAGACACCCTCAAGCTCGGTTCTATCTTGCTTTGTTCGATAAAATGACCCTGTGCAAAGAGGAAGGCTGACTTAGGCATTCCCACGGAGGTGTTTCCGAGCCTAAGGCCGCACGGTTGGCGACTTAAGCTGGCAGCCCGTGACACATGCACACTGCTTAGACCTGTATGCACGTACACCATCAAGACCAAGGCATGCATAACTTACGCTCACTCCGTACTATTTATGCATACTGTGAACTACTTATGCTCGATGCGCATAATTTCGCTCTTTAATCGCACTACTTGCGTTAGCTAGGCAATATATGCGCTCACCATGCACACAACTTGCGCTGGCAATGTGCACTAATTATGCTCGCTGCGCACACTAGTTGCAATCAATACACACACTACTTGTGCTCAATGCAAACACTACTTGCGCTCAGTGCACACACTACTTGCACTAGCTGCACGCACAACTTGGGTTCGTTGTGCACTAATTGAGCTTGTTACGCACTACTTGTGCTCGCTATGCACTATTTGAGCTCGCTATGAACACTACTTGAGCTCGTTACTCACTAATTACGCACTAATTTCACTCACTGTGTGTCACAGTCTGCTAGATTTGCCCAAAATCCAAAGGATCGCACTGTACCAAAACTTCTCCAAGTCTTAGCTAGCCTTCTGCACCTCTTTTTCTAGCATCTTAAATTCACGAGACAACCTTTTTAAAGCCATATGAATCTCACACTTCTCTAAAACTCAAACTGTAATACTAACAAACTCACTTGAGCGCGCACACAAGCACCCAAGGTCTCTGCTCAAAGCTTGGCCTGCTACCAAGCAACCATCCTACCGTGCCTCTTATTTTCAACTGATACGAAAGTCTTCAAAACCTGACATACCTGATGCCAAAACCTACAAGATAATTACCCTTATCTCAGAGGTTAGCGCACTAGTCTCAAACCAACTGCAACATCCCACTGACCTGAATAGCCACTAACAAGTGCTATTAGCTTCCATCAACCCTCATGCCTTTAGACACTAATGAGGAACACTTACCCGATTAAGGGCACATGAGTAAAGTCCCATTGAAACCCTAAAACATCCTAAAAATGTTGTATAATTATCATCTATGTCAATTCTTAGCTCAAATACCTACAATCCCTCTTACCTGTGTGCCCACAAAAGACGCACAATGTCGCTCCTCATTGTGAAGGTCACTAATTCACTGCTTGCTCACTAAAGTAAATCTATCTTCTTTTTTTTTTGTGCTAGACATATGGATAATATTTCATCATCCTAACCAAGGGCATACTGCCCACAAATCTGACTGCATGCAACCAACTCTCAAGTCTAGCTACACGCACACCGTTTATAAGCCCAACCAAAGATAGCTGATGTGCAACCCGCCCACTAATGCACACTGCCTCCCATCATTGTTCTAAACACACTGATGATAGTCCATAACATAATTGAGAGTCTGCACACATATAGATATAGTTGCACGGACTCAGCCCACAACTTAACCAATGATGTCTCGACGGGTGCCTTATTAACACACAAGAACCACACACTACTTGCACAAACAGTTCCAAGATCATATCCAATATCCCACATAATAGTAAATGTAGGAAAAAGCCTCAAGAATGGGAAAAAAATGCAATATAGTGTATAGAGCCCCCTATATTGTCCATGAGGCTCTCAACCGTAAACCTATACTGGTGGCCCCAAACCCACAATCCAAGTTATTTTAGGAGGCTCACTTAATGCCAACACTTGTCTCAAAGCATGGCCTAACTATGGCCTATGTGCGCATAGTGGGGGTGGTGGAGAGCCCGATACCATGTCCCCCCCATAAAGAGTCTTAAGTCATTTTGAGCATTTTCCGATAGAAAACTTACTTTATGCTTGAGCCATCATAATCCTCTTATAAATAGAATTTATATAATCTTCTAAATCCAAATATGCCATATCACTATACACAAGTTCAAGATACTACCCAAAAATTTTGATTAATTTTTTATGCATAAATCATATATTTACAAAAATACCACTGTGCCACTTTAGCACACCGTTGACACACATTAGTTGCATAATTGCCCCACAACCAGGCCATATTGTTGTACAAAACTCACACAGATCACCATATAACCCACTCAAATTCCAACTCATGGGTAGCAACCATGCCAAATGGTGCATACCGTGACATTCCCCTATACTTTATTCTGTCGATGTCCTCATCGACGCGCAACATAAGAACTAGAGCTAAGTTTTTGCAGAAAGCTTTGTGATGTCTTCTCATGATTCATGGAGCACCACATGTACTAATCTAAGGATTCAAGAGTTTCTCGCCCATCTCTATGGACTTGATCAAAGATGCAAACTCACACTTCTATTTCCACTTCACTTAGGCTCGAATCCACTCATTGTCCTCAAGAGCACACAAACTCAACTCAAAGCTCCACAGCTGACTCCAGGCAGGCCAACTGAAATAGTGCATTGATTACCTAATGATGATGTTTCATTATGCCTCAAAACTGAAACTCAACTTTCAACAGGGTTTGTGGCTTTCTTCGCCACCCCATAAGGCAACCCTTTTAAATTGCTTAAAGTGAAATGCCATACCCCTCAACACTTTTATCCCTTTAGTTAGATTCTATGAGCTGGGCACTTATGCCAACCACACTCTTGTGGCATAACTAATATTGGGTATGCCCCTCTAAGCAAGGCCCACATGCCCACCAAACTCATAATCCCTCCCTCTTGAACTTGAGATGTCATATACATGTACTCACTAGGAAAAGTTATTAGGCTCTAGCAACGAGTCTTACCCCAACTTAAGCTCCACTGAGCCATTACCAAAATCCAATCTGCTCGATGAACCTGCCACTCAATGTTCAAAATAAAGCAACTCCAGAACTCAAAATGTGCCACACGTGTGCCTACTCTTAGGCAAACAAAAACGTGAGCAAAGATGCACCCCTTTAGGTGTGGCTTGCAAGCTAACCACCCGCTAACGACACCCCCACTCTTGTCTAAACAAACTCAAGATGCCTTAAAACTCCAAAACTCAAGATGTCTCGACTCATAAGATCATTTTCTTGAGAACTATGCTCTGGTTTGAGGGGCACTCCCCCCACCCAAACACTCAACTCAAGGCCTATACCACTAAGCTAGAGGGATCCCTTCCTTTTAAAGGGTCCTCACATAAAACTCGAATCCAAATGTGTCATTCCTTGACACTGTGGGTTCCTCCAATTTTTTCACTTAATGCCAATCCTTAGCTGGAGAATCCATTTCCCTTCTCAAGATGGAAACCTTTCTCTTCACAAGGAAGCCACCAATCTGCATCCCTCAGCACTGCAATCGATCATAGGCATTCAATGCCTCATAAAGCATTACGTTAACCCAAAACCAAAATAACCAAACCAAAACACCTGGTTAATGTCTTCAAAGCTTGACACTTACCCAGATGCCAACTCTAATCTCAACCGAATCAAGTACCACACCTTTTAATTCCTTGTGTAGACACATAAAAAAATACTCATTAACTAGGTCTCAAGTACAATTTCGTTCTTTTAGACAAACACACTAGCCCATCCTTAGAAGTGCCCTTATGAAAAACACCAACACATGTTCCACAAAGTTGTGCTCTCCCAAGCTAGTAACCACACACACGTCTATGCCTACGTTAGTCCACTAGTCGAGATCGAAGCACTAAGCTTAATGTGCAAGTTTCCCCTCTAGGATAAACACGCAAGTCCATACTTAAAAGCACCTATATGAAACACACTCACTATTGTTCCATAGGGTTGTGCTCTCCCAAGCTAGTAACAAAATGCACGCCTTATAGAGCTCTCAGTCATCCGGGCAGCTAGAGAGAGAAGCTCTCAACTGTGAACAGTGCTGCCCATGGTCTCCCGACCATCTCTCCTCCTTCTTCACCTCTTTCTGTCCCATTCCCTCCTCCATCTACAGCATGGGGAAGAAGAACCATCCTAGGAAGCCTCCTCTCTCAGTTCAGGAGCAACATAATCTGGATTTTGTCCAGAATCACTTTAAGAACAAAGCTGCTACAGTAGCTCTGTCGAGAGAAGAAGATTCAGTCAGCTCTAGCAAGAATAGTGCCATGGCTCCATCTACAAGGTCAGGCTCCTCTTCCTGCTCCTTGGGTGAGAATGTTCCCCAATCCATTGGGTCTCAGGTGGAAGCTACTGTCTCAGACAAGCATGGAAGCTCTGTGAGAGCTTCAATGGTGAACAGTACACAAGTTCAAAGGAAGGGTAATGCAGCTAGCAAGGCAATGCATGAAGAGTCCCAGGATCCTGAGGAGGAGCTCTCTATCTCTTCTGAGGGGAGTGGAGAGGGCTCTGACCAATTAGAGTCCTACCCCACTAGTGAAGAAGATGACACAAGCTGCCAAGCAACTGTTCATAGTACTGTTCATGGAAAGCCTGCTGCAGGGCAAGGTAGGAGGATGGAAAGCAATGAGGCCAGTCCTCCCTTCTCCTTGAAGAATAGAAGTGCTCAGTCTGACTCAAGGGACAATGTAGCTCCTCCAGCTCCTAGTCCTCAAGGAAACCTGCCTTCTTCCACAGGCCTGAGGCCTACTTCACATGAAGAAGCTAAGAAAGCTCCTTGGGTCAGCCTCTTTGCAGAAAATAGAATGCAAAGCAAGGGCCTCCAGCTCTCTTCCATAGCTAGTGAGGGAGGAACAGTCAGAGTCACTCAGGAAGATATGCTGGAAGTGTTTGAAGACCAATCCTTCTGCTTGGTGGGCTACTTTGCTGGCAGATTCCCAGGGAGAACAGCACTGAAAAAGCTCACGGATTCCTGGAAGGTAAGAGTCTCTACACAGTTTCATGAAAATGGTTGGATTGTGTTTAGATTTGGTAATGAAGAAGCAAGTTTAACTGTGTTGCAAGAAGGCCCTTACCAAGTTTATGGTAGGCCTTTGCTCCTAAAATCTATGCCTAAACTATTTAAGTTTGGTAATGAGGAAATCACTACTATCCCTGTATGGATTCAACTAAAAGGGCTTCCCCTAGAGCTATGGTCAGCAAGCTGCCTCAGTAAGATAGGCTCATTCCTGGGTAAACCCCTCTATGCTGATCAATTCACTAAGAGTAAAGAAAGAATCTCCTATGCTAGACTCCTTGTGGAAATTGATGTTGCTAAAGACATCCAATTCACTGTTCCATTAACTTTAGTAAATGGTGATTCATTTGAACAGAAGGTCTCCTATGAGAACCTTCCTAGGTTCTGCTCCAAATGCAAAGTGGTTGGCCATGACCTCCACTCTTGCAGCCTCAATTCAAATGCTGTTAAGGGGAACAAACAAAAGAGTAAAGGGAAAGAGCCTTCTAGACAGGAAGTGCCAGGGCTCCATAATGAGCAGACATGAGATATAAACATCCTAAAGGAGAAGAATAGGGAGGATGCCTCTAAGCTAGTCCCACATGCTAAGGGTGACCCTGTCCAAGAGCATAGAGAAGCAATCCAAGTTGAGAATGCTCAAGCCAGACCTGATCCCCCACCTGATGAAAGTGTTGAGGTGGGCCAGGAGATTCCTGTTCCCCCTATTCAGGTGGTGGCAGGATTGTCATCTACTCCCCACCCAGGGAACATAGGGAAAGAGCTCAAGAAAAAGCCTGCCCATGGGCAGGAAAATTGTGAAAGAGATATGGGGCAGAATGATCCTAAGGGGCAGGAAAGTGACTTCCAATTAGTCAAGAAAAAGAAAGGAAGAGTGGGCCACAAAGAGACACATTCTACCAGGAAAGGAGGAACAACCTCCTTGCCTCATAAATGATAGCTGCATGCTGGAATATCAGGGGCTTTCACAAGCCCCTGAAACATAATGGGGTTCTAAACCTCATGAAGATACATAAGATAGATATTATGGGAATCTTGGAGTGCAAGCTAGATGAGTCCAAGTTGGTGAAGATAATGGACAACAAATTCAAGGGGTGGAGCCAAGCCAACAACTTCTCTTCTCACACCTCAGGCAGGATTTTGATACTTTGGAACCCTTCCAAGGTTTGCTTATCTATTATTGATTCTTCTCACCAAGTTATACACTGTAATGTATCATGCTTAATCACTTCATACAGTTTTGTAATTAGTTTTGTGTATGGTTTTAACTCCATTGTATCAAGGAGACCCTTGTGGAACAATCTATGTAATTTTGGCTTTGATTTGCACTCCCCTTGGCTTGTCTTGGGTGATTTTAATAATGTATTTGCTATTGATGAGAAAACTAATGGGCTGCCTGTTTCTGACTATGAGATTAGGGACCCCTCTAATTGTTGTAGGGAGACTGGCCTTTCTGATGTCAACTCTAGTGGATGCTACTTCACCTGGTCCAACAACAGGGTTTGGTGCAAGTTGGATAGAGCTATGGTTAATAATGTGTGGTATCAAAAGGGATTGAGAGCCCAAGCTTCCTTCCTACCTGCTGGCTGTATCTCTGACCACTCACCATGCATTATTCAATTGATGGATGAGGTTTGTGGGGGTAGGAGATCTTTCAAGTTCTTCAACA
Organism: Bretschneidera sinensis; assembly: GCA_023935145.1. Classification (NCBI taxonomy): domain Eukaryota; kingdom Viridiplantae; phylum Streptophyta; class Magnoliopsida; order Brassicales; family Akaniaceae; genus Bretschneidera; species Bretschneidera sinensis. Next base: position 96,583,922 of record CM043697.1, on the reverse strand, counting down.
TGTGGGCTGACCATGACAATTTCCTGGAGTTGATTAGTTCCCATTGGAACTGTCCTAGGAGAGGCTCTAAACAGTTCATTTTATGCAACATCTTGAAAGGCCTCAAACCCCATCTCAAGAATCTCAATGAGAAGCACTTCAGCCATATATCCAAGAGAGCTTCTGAGGCTGCAACAAAGCTAAACTGCATGCAGCAAGTGCTACATGATAATCCTAATGATGCTGATCTTCAAGTGAGGGTGGCCAATGCTAAGCTCAAAGCTTTTCAGCTTGCAGAAGCTGAGCAAAGTTTCCTTTCTCAACAGGCCAAATGCAAGTATATGCTCAACAGTGATAGGGGGACCAAACTATTTCATGCCATGGTCAAGAGAAGGTCTATCAAAAACCATATTGCCTCAATTAGGTTAGCCAATGGCTGCCAATCAGCCTCTGAGAATGAAGTGGTCCTGGAATTCACTAGATTTTATAAGGAGCTGCTGGGCTCTTCTAGTAGCTGCAATCCTATTGAGACAGAGGTTATTAGTGGGGGGCCTCTTCTTCTTGAGAACCAGGCTGCTGATTTGATCAAAGATGTGACTGAGGAAGAAATCAAGGCTGCTCTATGGAGTATTGGGGAGGATAAATCCCCTGGTCCGGATGGATACTCTTCTAAATTATTTAAGAGAGCATGGGATATCACTCACAAAGAAATCATTGAGGCAGTTCAAGAATTCTTTCAGAGTGGTAGGCTTCTTAAACAGCTCAACCATTCCTCCCTTGCCCTGATCCCCAAAAGTAAGCAAGCTTCTAGAGTTGAGGACTTCAGGCCCATAGCTTGCTGTAATGTGATATATAAGATAATCTCCAAGATTATGGCTGCAAGACTGGCCCCTTGCTTGAATCAACTTGTCAGCCCTACTCAAGCTGCCTTCATTAAAGTAAGAAGTATGGCAGAAAATATATACTTGGTCCAAGAATTGCTTAAAAAATATTGTAGGAAGAGGATCCCTCCTAGATGCATGATCAAGATAGATCTAAGAAAGGCTTATGACACTGTGGAATGGGAGTTCTTGAACAGCCTTTTAGAGGGGCTTGGATTCCCTGAAAAGTTTAGAGCATGGACCATGGAATGTGTATCTACAACTTCCTTCTCCCTCTCCATTAATGGCAGCTTACATGGTTTTTTTAATGGTAAAAGGGGGATTAGACAAGGGGATCCCCTATCTCCCTACCTCTTTGTGCTGATAATGGAGTACCTATCTAGGCTGCTTAGAAGATTGAATGAAAAAGATGGCTTCAGATACCACCCCAAATGTGACAAACTCAAAATTACTCACCTGGCATTTGCTGATGATCTTATCTTGTTTGCTAGAGGTGAAGCTAAATCAGTGGGGTTACTCATGAATTGTGTTAACACCTTCAGTGAGTGTTCTGGTCTAAAGGCTAGTCTCTTAAAGTCTAACATCCTCCATGCAGGAGTTAAGCCAGAGGAGCTCAGGGAGATTAGAAGATGTACTGGAATGGAGGATGGCAACCTCCCTTTCAAATATTTAGGGGTCCCTCTGGCCTCCTCAAGGCTGAATGCTACACACTATGCTCCCCTCATTGAAAAGATTTCAGGATACATTAATGTGTGGGCTGGCTCCTCCTTATCATATGCTGGAAGAACTGAGTTTATCAAGTCTGTCCTCCAGGGAGTGGAATGCTTTTGGCTAGCTATCTTCCCCATTCCTGGCAACATTCTTGATAAGATTGTCAGACTATGCAGAACCTTTCTATGGAATGGTAAGAATGGTGGCATGAGAAAAGCCCTTGTTGCTTGGGCTGACATATGTAAACCTAAACTTGAGGGAGGTCTTGGGCTGGTGGAGCTTAAAACTTGGAATAAGGCTCTCCTCTCCAGAGTTTTGTGGAACATTCATATGAAGAAAGACTCCTTATGGATACAATGGGTTCAGCATTACTACCTGTTGAACAAATCCATATGGGAGATTAGAGCATGCAAGGAGGACTCCCCTCTTTGGAAGAGAATCTTAGAAATCAGAGATGAGATAGTTGGGAAACCCCCTAATATAGTTCAAGCTGCCAACAAATTGGTGGACTGGAGGCTGCATGATGGGTTGAGCATCAAGAAGGTGTATAATGCATTGAGGCAGAAAAGTAATGAAGTTAAATGGGCTTCACTGGTTTGGAATTGCCACTGTCCCCCTAAACAATCCTTCATTCTTTGGCTGGCAATAAAGGACAGACTCCTCACAAAAGACAAACTCCACCTTGATGGAACTGACAAACTGTGTCCCTTATGTTCTGAGCAGGAGGAGAACAAAGAACACCTCTTCTTCTCCTGTAGAGTCAGCAAGGAAGTTTGGGTATCCATCAACAAATGGCTGGGATGCAAGAGAAAAATGATATCTATTGAGAGTGCCATTAGATGGACTATCAAAGCTAAAGGCACTGGTCCCCCTGCTGTGGCCAGAAAGTCTGCCCTTGCTAGCACAGTCTACAATATCTGGCTGGCTAGAAATGCTAAGCTGTTTGACAAAGCCCCTGCCCAGCCTGCTAGTATTGTGAAGAAGATCCAGCTGGGTATTTATAGAACTGTATATGCTGCCTGTCCTGAGCATAGGCTGCTGCTGTAGGGTCCCTCCCTGCTGGGTTGCCACCATGTACTGTGACCCTGGTCCCCCAGTATATTCACTGGTTTGATGTGTATTGTTTTAGTTGCTCCAGGCTGTCTTTGATTTATTTACTCCCTGGGTATGCCTAGTTCCCATGTTGTATGTTGATGCTGTTGTAAATGCTGTTGGCATTGATGCCTATCTAGGTCCAGCAGGTTCCATTTTGTTCATAAGTCCTTTTCAGCTATAGGCTTCTGTTAAAGCCTTCTTTATTTGTATATGCCTCAAATGTAAATCTCCTGGGTATGCCTAGTGATTATTTTTGTACATTTTGATCACTTAATACAAGTTTATTTACAGATCAAAAAAAAAATGCACGCCTTATGGATATGTTTGTCAACTAGTTAAGATTAAAAGACTAGGCCATAATTCAAACTCACAACAAGGCCACAACTTACCTTCTTTCAAGTATAGACAGACCAAATCCTGTTAGCACTATAGTTTGACTTTTAAAGAAGTGTTATGAGTTATGTGGCTTCAAAAAGGTTGTCTCGCTATTTCTTGAGGTAAAAACTCGAGGTGAAGAAAGGCTGGCTAAGACTTGGAGAACTTTTGGCACCGGACAATCCTTTAGATTTAGGGAAAATCTGGCAGACCATGAAAGTTGGTATCAAAGAAAAATTACTCTCCGTTGGAGTGGCTTGGTTGTGAGAAGAGACTTTAACCGGTAAGTTGGTTGTGATTTCAATAGCATATTAATCTTCTTGATCAAGATGGAGGTATCAGCTATCAGCTTTGCGGTGTGCATGGGACTTTACTTGTGTGCTCCTAATCAAGTAAGTGTTCTTTATTAGGGTCTAAAGGTACAGGGGCTGAAGAGAACCATTAGCTCATATTTGTGGCAATTCGAGTCAGTGGGATGTTATAGATGGTTCGAGATTAGAGTGATAATCTATGGGACAAGGTCAAGCATCTTGTGGGTCTTGGCATCAGGTATGTTAGGTCTTGAAAACTTTCATATCAGTGGAGCACTAGAGGCACTGTAAGATGGTTGCTTGGAAGAGGGTTGATTATGCCCAAAACAGTAACGCGGTTGTTGTAGCACGGCTTTGAGTTGTCGATTCCACAGGGAAACAAGTTAACTAAAAAGAAAAATGTAAACCTTAATATGAGACGATATAATCAAAATAAGTAAAGAATCTGAAATTGATGATGAAATAATTGTGTAGGTTGTAAAATATGATAGAGGGACAACAAGGATCCAGGAATCCTCCCTAGGTTCGTTGCCCTAATCCTAACTTGATTCAATTGTTTTCTATCTCGATTGCACGTTTCATATCCCAAACATGCAATCGACAAATATTCAATGAGAACATGTATAAACCCTAATATGATCATAATGAAATACTTCTTATTTTCGATTCATGCACATATGATCTATCCTATAGGTTTATCAAGAAACGACAATATATCTTTGTCGACAATAATTCAGTAATGGACAAACCTAAAGGCTAGATTTATCAGACTTAATTATACCTAATAATCTTGACATAAGATAAGCATGACTAAAGTTATATCAATGAAAAAGATACAATCGCCGGAATAGATAAAATCTTATAATTAGATAAAGAAGTAAATCATGACAATGTTTGACAATAAATTCTTATTATAACTGAACCAAATAAGGGTAGATAGGGACAAATACACCTAGGGATTCATCCCTTCACCTTGCTAGGAAGTTAGTTAGCCATGGTGTTCATGGCTAAACACTTTTGTGGATGAGCTGTTGCTTTGAGTTTTTTGGGGTTTTCTTTTCAGCCAATATCTCCTTCTCTTAAACCCCAAGTATCCTATTTATAGTACAAGAGTCCAAGGGTGTTTTTAGGTTTATTCTAATGTTTAAAAACCCTAATTAAAGTCTAACTCGGAGATGCAAATCTGTGTGCGCGCTGTGGTGCTGTTGGGGAGCACTGCGGTGCTGTTGAAGAGCACCGCGGTGCTGGCTGGTTGTTCACAATGGGCGAGTTTCTAGGCACCGTGGTGCTGCTGAGGAGAATCGCGATGCTGGCCTTTTTGCATATTTTCTTCATGCTTTGCCTCTCCGCAGCCACTCCTATGCTTCGTCGTGCATGAAACCTTGGTGCTTTTAAACAACGATCTCTTCTTCTGCTCTTTGGACTCAAAATATCTGAAATTGTACTGGAATAAGTTAGTGATCCAATAATATTCCTTAAGAGTTGTCAACACACAAGGGTCCAATATAGAACGAGAAGAATCATAAAATGCTAACAATTAAACATCATTGAGGTGCATTTTATGGCTCTTATCACAACCCCCAACTAGCTTATTGCTAGTCTCTAGCAATTCAAGTGGAAAAAAGAGATGAATTCCATGGTGGGAGTCAAAAACACAAAGTAAAGCACTACTAGTGTTAACCAAGAGTAATTCACTTTTGTCTCAAACATTGCATACAACATACATCACATAGGATCATTAAATATCACACAAATCCAAAAATAATCCAAACATCGATCTTGCAATCGTTATTGACTCTTAACATCCATCTTACCACAATCCAATAATCCATACACTCGGATGATTTTATGCATCACATTCATGAATACAAGTCTTGGTCTCTAAAAACATAACAAATTGTGTGACATCAATCACATAAACAAACTCCATAGGCTTACTTTTCAAACCACACTCCACTATTGTAGAAAAATCACATTACATTGGATCAATAGGTCTTTAATAAGCTTGTAATGTTAGGCTAAGACAAAGGTTTAAAAAAGAATGAGAAGGTTTTACAAGTAAAAGAACTCAATCTCTTAGCTTTAAACACAACCACTTTTAAGCACTAGTGTTGTGCGTTTATATACCTAAATAAATGGGTAAATAATCGCACTTGTTTTACTTGCAAGTGCACAAGGTCAACAGTGTAGTATAGTGTGCGAATGCAAGATCATCTCCACAGGGATTGGTAAAGTTCAGTTTAGAATTATATTCGCAATATAAAAAGATAGAAATAATAAAAGTGTTGAGAAATAATAAAGATAAAATACTAAGGATAAAGGCGTAGGGACTTGATATCCACCACTAATTATGCTACCACAATATAATAGTATGCCAATGCTTTATTCATGCCATGTATACCTACTGGTCGCCAACCTAAGGGCATGGTATCTACTCCTTAAGCTATTGATTTCCCTAAGCAACGAGTTAGGCATGGTATCTACTCTAACTCTTTTCTTCCTTAAGGGATTCAGCATGGTATCTGCTTGAGTTGTTCCTTAAGAAAACATAAGTACTATGGAAATCGACAACCACATGAGACCTAGGGCATGGTATCTACTCCCGGTTTCCCATGTTGATTAACCCGGGTATCCGGATAAGATATCCCTTGTTACTAATGTTAGACCCAGGACTCGGTCATCCAAATTGATCTAACTAACAAGTCCATACCACATGCACATATTGATCAGACATATACATATGAGGAATTTAAATAAAAGCAGGTATTAATCAAGTTTAAGCAACACAACATAAATATCGCAAAGGCGCCAATACTAAATTTATTGAGCAAACATAATTAGGGCTTCAACCAAGCCCTATTAAGAATTTAATTACACATAATAAAATAAAAAGGAAAGAAGAAACCCGAGAGAAGAGGCGTCAATTCTGCTCCACGGTCTCCTTCTCCAAGCTAAAGCAAAAGAGAAAAGTGTTTTCTATCTAAGGTTGTGTTTTTGTGTGTGAGTTACAAGTGTATTTATAGGTCTTTGAGAAGTCCTAATAGACTCATGAGTTTCTAAACTTTCCTAAATACAAAACTCCTTTATTTCCAAAATAGAGTTATTTCCAAAATAAGGTTATTTCCAAAATAGGGTTCTGTAATTTACTATTCATGCCTGTACATTTGCGCTCGATCGCATGTGTCCTTGCGCTCGATCGCAGTGTGCGCTCGATCCTACAAGTGTGCACACGATCGTATGTGCGCTCGATCGCATTGCATGTGCGCTCGATCGCACTTTGTCCAGAAAATGCTTCAGGGCTTCTAGATTTCTTCCTTAAAGTGCCAAAACTGCTTCTTTTTCTCCAAGACCCTATAAAAACATGTAAAACACACAAATGGAGTAAAAGATACCAAATTAACGTAATAAAGGATCTAACAAGTGTAAATAAGGGGGCTTAAATATGTATATTTAAGCGTCTATCACACCCCCAAACTTACATATTGCTAGTCCCTTAGCAATACTAAATTAAAAACAAAAAAAGAAATATAGATAAATCCAATGTTCATAGTGTCAATAAAAAAAATCTAGATTTTACACAAAACAATGATGCGCATTCATGAGCAAGCTTAACAAGTGTAAACATATATCTACAATGAATAAGAGTGTTGAACGTAAATCATATTCACTAGGTATTCTAAGATATCACAAGTTTGACTTCGGTGTGTGGTGATTAGCACATAAAAGATTGAGTTTCCAAGATATTCAAATAGGTAGTGTTTCGATGACTCAAGATTCACCAAACTTCCTATTAGAGTCAACAAATATGGCATAGTCTTTTATTTGAGAGATTTTTGCCAGGTTAGTTCCCTTAAGCTTTCTTGTTGACTCGTGTAACGAGCGTTTGGCCAATGACTCCCAAACCAGATGGTTTTAGGGCATTAGGTGTAAAGACACCCCTAAGGACTTACTAGCTCGAGTCAACAAGGCTACGAAACTAACTGATTTTTATGCTACCATTTAGAATTTTCCACCTTTTGACGTGACACTCAATACTTACTGAGGCAAGAGGGCCAGTTACTCAGTAAAAAATTCCTTTTTAATGATCACTTAAGATTTTCCACCTTTTGACGTGACACTCAATGCTTACTGAGGCAAGAGGGCCAGTTACTCAGCGGAAGATTTGTTTTTATTGATCATTAGGAGCATTTTTTTTCTTTTTGAGCATGAATCAATCTTTTCTATTTTTATATGCCAAAATGTCAATCTAATAGGTCATCTAGTTCACAGTCAAGCAAAAGAAACATACCAATCCAAATATCATGGCATACCCCACACAGCTATGTGTTAATGTGCTTGTGATAGTTCAAGTTAAACTTGTGAATTCTTAAATGCCAAAAGGGCAGTGATCTAGGTTCAAAACTTGTTTATTGGCCTATATGTTCAAAGTGTTAAGCTGACTGATGAAGTTGAATCATAACATTTTGTTTAGATCACAAAAAAAAGTTTATTGGACAGAATGAACATGCATTTATCTATGAAAATAACAACAGAACTAAAAATGTTGGACATAGTGTAGTGTGTGAATGTGTCTCCCATACCCCCAAACTTAAATTACACATTGTCCCCAATGTGTGAATAACAAGGAAAGAGCTGACCTGGGAGATGGAGAACTAGCTAGGTCGGCATGGCTCATAGCATACCCCCAAACTTGAACGGATGCACACATTGTCCCTAAAAAAGAAAAACTAACGTAATACGGGAAAACAAGAAGTAATTAAAATAAATAAATAACAATAAATACGTAAAATAATAAAAATAAAAGGATAAGCTGTGGGGTGCCTCCCATGAGCGCTAAGTTTAACGTCTTCAGCCGGACCAAGCCTTATTTTTCCCCAAAACTACGAGTGGCAGCAGCTAGCATAGGAAATGTCTTATTCTCTCCCATATAAGCATATGGTAAGTGCTCTGACAACTGCTTGAATTCCAAGTTAGGTGCCTGTACAATAGAAGGGAAAATAATATTAGTAGGCACATGATGGTTAAATGGATCGGTGTACTTACTTGGATGTTTTGGAAAGGCCTCTAGAAGGTGCATAGTTTCAATGAGGTCTTTAGTAACATCTTCTGATTTTGGCTCAATATCTGATCCTTTGAAATAATGGGTAAAGGTGGTTTCCAAGGGATCAATATGATGGTCATGAAAGACTTGTTTAACAACACCTTGCTTTTGTTCACTTAGCTCCTTAGCCAATTCCCCCATTTGTACTTCCAATATATGAATAGCTTGCTCATGTTTGGTATTGATTTGTCGTTGCTCAATCATGAACTGTTCTTGTGAAGTCATCAGTTGCCTCATAAGACTCTCTAGGTTACTATTTTCTGATTCCGACACTGGTTGGGCTGCTGGTTGGAAGTATTGGTGTTGTCCTTGAACATTTAAAGCATTGTGATTATTGCTCCATGAGAGGTTGGGGTGGTGCTTCCATCCAGGATTGTAGGTATTTGTATATGCATTGTGCGGTCCCTCATAATTTGCTTGCTCTTGATCTGCATATGAATACAAAGGGCAAGTGTTAGTAGTGTGATCAAAACGAGAACATATAGCACATACCTGGAGTGGTTTGCCTCGCGGACTAGGTGATATGTTTTGACTAGTCATGGCATATATGAGCATATCTAGCTTCCTCTCCATAGCATCTAGACAAGTATATTGAGCTTCTGTCATTGGTGCTTCTCCCTTTGAATGAATTAGTTGAAAAAGCTTCAGTGCAGCAGTTTTAGTACTGTTGCTCGGGTACTCTTTGGACCTTTTGCGCTCGAGCGCAGCTCCTCTACGCTCGATCGCTCTGGGCTTGCGATCGATCGCACCAAGTAGTGCGCTCGATCGCAATGAGGACAGAAACTCCTCCTCTGCACACCTAAACAAAAACAGAAAAAGAAGGAATAAATCTGATTTTTGATAAAAATAAAAATAAAACAGAACAGAATAGAATAAATTAAAATAATAAAAAAAAAAAACTAACGAAAATAATTCCAAAAAGAAATTTAGCACAATCCCCGGCAACGGCGCCAAAAACTTGTTGTGCGTTTATATACCTAAATAAATGGGTAAATAATCGCACTTGTTTTACTTGCAAGTGCACAAGGTCAACAGTGTAGTATAGTGTGCGAATGCAAGATCATCTCCACAGGGATTGGTAAAGTTCAGTTTAGAATTATATTCGCAATATAAAAAGATAGAAATAATAAAAGTGTTGAGAAATAATAAAGATAAAATACTAAGGATAAAGGCGTAGGGACTTGATATCCACCACTAATTATGCTACCACAATATAATAGTATGCCAATGCTTTATTCATGCCATGTATACCTACTGGTCGCCAACCTAAGGGCATGGTATCTACTCCTTAAGCTATTGATTTCCCTAAGCAACGAGTTAGGCATGGTATCTACTCTAACTCTTTTCTTCCTTAAGGGATTCAGCATGGTATCTGCTTGAGTTGTTCCTTAAGAAAACATAAGTACTATGGAAATCGACAACCACATGAGACCTAGGGCATGGTATCTACTCCCGGTTTCCCATGTTGATTAACCCGGGTATCCGGATAAGATATCCCTTGTTACTAATGTTAGACCCAGGACTCGGTCATCCAAATTGATCTAACTAACAAGTCCATACCACATGCACATATTGATCAGACATATACATATGAGGAATTTAAATAAAAGCAGGTATTAATCAAGTTTAAGCAACACAACATAAATATCGCAAAGGCGCCAATACTAAATTTATTGAGCAAACATAATTAGGGCTTCAACCAAGCCCTATTAAGAATTTAATTACACGTAATAAAATAAAAAGGAAAGAAGAAACCCGAGAGAAGAGGCGTCAATTCTGCTCCACGGTCTCCTTCTCCAAGCTAAAGCAAAAGAGAAAAGTGTTTTCTATCTAAGGTTGTGTTTTTGTGTGTGAGTTACAAGTGTATTTATAGGTCTTTGAGAAGTCCTAATAGACTCATGAGTTTCTAAACTTTCCTAAAATACAAAACTCCTTTATTTCCAAAATAGAGTTATTTCCAAAATAAGGTTATTTCCAAAATAGGGTTCTGTAATTTACTATTCATGCCTGTACATTTGCGCTCGATCGCATGTGTCCTTGCGCTCGATCGCAGTGTGCGCTCGATCCTACAAGTGTGCACACGATCGTATGTGCGCTCGATCGCATTGCATGTGCGCTCGATCGCACTTTGTCCAGAAAATGCTTCAGGGCTTCTAGATTTCTTCCTTAAAGTGCCAAAACTGCTTCTTTTTCTCCAAGACCCTATAAAAACATGTAAAACACACAAATGGAGTAAAAGATACCAAATTAACGTAATAAAGGATCTAACAAGTGTAAATAAGGGGGCTTAAATATGTATATTTAAGCGTCTATCAACTAGATAACCTTACTTCAACACCCAACTTTTTCAACCATTTTTCGAGCATTTTTCTCAAATCACCATTTTTCTTTTCTTTTCTTCTTTCTTTTCCATAATTCATTTTTCTTTTTCTTTTGTATTTTGGCATAAGACCATTCACCCCTCTTTTTTTTCAAGGCTTCTTTTCTTTTCCATAACCCCCAACTTATCTCCTTTAGTGTACTTGGGTTATGGTTTCCATATTTCCATCCTTACTCCTTTTAAGTGCTTCTCAATAAATGTGTATAGCTAAGTTCTTTGAAGAGAAAGGTAAGGATAAAATATTCTCTTTAGGCTCATAAGGGTGAGTAAATGGGCTATTTGAAAGAAACAATGCTCAAATTGGTGACTAGTGGTAAATATAGCAATGGTAGTTTTTGACAGGCTCAAATGGTCCAAAATGGCCTATATCATATCCTAAGTAATGTGCATTCTAGGAATTCGCCTCAAGTGGTTATTAAGTAAGTTCTAGAGCTTGCCAAGATCGTAAAAATATTCACGAAATAATCACACATAAAATTTTTCTAAGTGCTTAAGATTAATCATACAATCTTACCACAAACTAGAGTCACTAACCAAATCAAGGTTGACACTTAAAGTATTTTCGAATTGAAACAAAATTTAACTTATTCTAAATATTGTATGTTATCTCAATTAAGCTTATATCATTGACATATGAATTACATCCAAGGCAAACACAAATCATGCTTAAAACAGAAGGTAAGGGAAGGTAACACCAAACAATTTAAAGAAATATGTTTCCTCCACCCCCAACTTAAAATTTGCATTGTCCTCAATGTTTAAAGAGAAAGTAAAGAAAAACTCCCTTTTGTAAGCACGAGTGCATAGGTGTTGGACAATGTGTACTACCAGGTGAAGTGCTTGCCATTCTTCTTGCTGAAATTCCAATCTACAACATAGAACAAGACAACAAAAAGAAAACAACTTTGGTGTACCCTTAAGATTCTCACCATATGTTAGGTTAGTACAGAAAATAAAATAAAAAGAAATACAGGAGGAAAGTAAAAATAACCAAAATGAAAACACACTAAACAAACAAAATAAACAAACAAAACAAAGGACCTAAGACTAATCCTCTAAATTCTCATCCTCCTCTTCATCCTCTTCATTCTCTTCATTCTTTTCATCTTCCTCAGGAGTGGGATCAAAAAATGAACCCGGATAGGGTGGCATAGTAGGGAAGTGATCCATATTACAACTAGTAGCAGAGGCAAGGTAGTGGCACATCTGACCAAAAGAAGAGTAGACCCCGGCTTGATAATCGGCCTACTGAGCCAAGAATCTATCTTGTCAAGCCAATATTTTGTCTTGATGATCTATCCTATCAAGTAACAATTTCTGATGCTCATCAAAACAACTCTCTAGATGCTCAAGGCGCTCGATAATAGTGAAAGTCCTAGAGGAAGAAGGATGGTCAGCAGAGGTTGCTCTCTCTCCCAGAATTGGCGGCCTTGAGGCTTTAATCTGTTCTAACAAGCTATCATCAATGGATCTTTTGGATTCTTGGGCCTCTTCATCAGGGCTGTATTGGACTCTGGCTTGGATGCACAATTGGGTTATTAAAGAAGGAAAATATAATCCGAGCTTTTGTCTAATAGTGTGTTTGATTGAATCATATATGACTTGGCCGACATCGATAGTCATTCCCATTAAAATTGCATAGACTAACACAGCTTGCTCAACAGTTATGGCACTATAATGTAAAGCATGCATCATCCTCTGACATACAAAATATTGCCAAGCCCTAATAGTGGCATTGAGAGAAGTACCAGGCAAAGTGATAGGGAGATCACCGATCATTTTCAATGTAGTACCCGGAATACAAAGGGTAGTGCAAATCTCTTCATAATTGATGGTGGACACATATAAACTATACTCATTATGCTTAATGTCAGGTAATCCATGGAAGTTATTAATGGATATGCTGCTAAAAGAGACTATTTGTCCTCTTACTCTCACTTCACTATTCCTATGCTCGAATGCATTTGCGTAAAATTCTTTAACCAAATTTGGGAGGGAGTGAGAGGGTTGACTTGTAAATGTGCCCCAATTCATATCTAGAATCATTCTAAATAAGGTCAAATTTCCCCTCTCGGTGATGTTAGATCCTCTTTCGGGAATGGGTTTTCGACTTTGCAATATACTAATATATCTCTCATTTACTTCAAAACTCACAAATTTTGTCTCATCATACTCTTGTTGTGGTCTCCCCCTAGGTCTCTTAGTCTTAGGTGCCATAGAAATCAAATTTTTAGAACAATAGACTTAAGGTAAAATATAACCACTAAATAAAACAAATGCACAATAAAATGGAAGGAAATGGTCTTACTTGATGTCCATAGTGGAAAGAAGAAAGACTATCTACCTCTTGAAGTGTTCTTAATGAACCCAATGGTATTCTTATAACCAAGCTTTAAAGAGAGAGTGCTAGCAAAATCAGCAACAAAAGTGAGCAATTTAGTAAGAAATGATGTATAAACAAGAAAGTTTTGAGTGCAAGTGATTGAGCAAGTAAAGATGTGCTTCAAAGTGGAGAGAGGAGGTAGTGTGTTGCTGGTTTTGTGAAAGAAGAAATGAGGAAGGAGGCTGTAAAATGGTTTTTATAGTGCATAATTAGGGTTAGGTAGGTGATGGGCTCTAGCTAGCGTCGTGCAGTGTGTTACGGTGCTGGGCTTGGCGTGCTAGGCCTGGCACTGTGCGCTGCAGTGCTGGGCTCGGCGTGCTGGGCTTGGCACTGTGCGCTGTCGTGCTAGGCCTGGTACTACTGGGCTTAGTTCTGGGCACTGTGGTGCTGGGCCTGGCATTGCTAATCCTGGTACTGGGCACCGCGGTGCTGCTTAGGAGTACCGCGGTGCACACTGGTGCCTAAAAATTCTGTTCTTGGTTGCCAACAAAAAATAAGATAAAGTTAAAAAGTAAATCTTAAAAATTTAATTAAACTAAAAGAAAAAAAAAACTAACAATTGAGATTGAATAAAATGTGATTAAAAACAAAATAAACAAATCAAAAGAAAAATAAATGAAAACGTACCTGTGTGGTAAAGTTAAGGGAAATAAACTGGATCCATAAGTGGAATGTCTTCCACCTCCAGATCTGGCCTCTTGATTAAGATCTTAAGGCGCTGATCATTCACTTTAAAAATTTGACCGTCCTTAGTGTCCTCAACTTCCACCGCTCCATTTTCAAAAGCATGTTTTACTATGAAAGGACCGGTCCATCTTGACCGAAGTTTTCCTGGATGCTTATGGAGTCTTGAATCGTATAAAAACACTCGATCATTGGGTCTAAATGTTTTCCTCAAAATGTTTTTATCATGGAATGCTTTCATCTTGGTCTTATAGATTCTAGAGTTCTCATAAGCATCGTTTTTTAATTCCTCTAACTCGGTCAGCTGATACTTTCTAAGCTTACCCGCCTCTCCTATGTCAAAATTAAAAGACTTGATGGCCCATTAAGCTCTATGCTCGAGCTCAACGGGTAAGTGGCAAGGCTTTTCAAAAACAAGCCTATAAGGTGACATGCCTAAGGGTGTTTTAAAAGCAGTACAGTAGGCCCAAAGTGCATCAACAAGTCTTAAAGACCAATCCTTGCGATCCGGGTTAACCGCTTTTTCTAAAATTTGTTTAATTTCCCTATTAGCGAGCTCTACTTGTTCACTAGTCTGAGGATGATAAGTAGTAGAAATTTTATGTAACACCCCATATTTTCACATTAAAGCTTCAAAAGAATGGTTGCAAAAATGTGTACCTCGATCACTAATTATAGCACGTGGTGTACTAAATCGAGATAACACAATTTCTTTAAGAAATTTGATTACCGTTCTATTATCATTGCTTCGGCAAGCTGCTGCCTCTACCCACTTAGATACATAATCTATCGCTATAATGATATATTGGTATCCAAAGGAAGGAGGAAAGGGTCCCATAAAATCGATGCCCCAACAACCAAAGATTTCAATTACTAAAATAGGGTTTAAGGGCATCATATTTCGATGGGACACAACTCTTAACTTTTAACACCTTTCACATAAGCGACAGTAGGTGTTTGTATCTTTAAACAAGGAAGACCAATAAAATCCACACTGTAAAATTTTTGCAGCGGTTTTTTTCATTGAAAAGTGGCCTCCACAAGCTTGGGAATGACAAAATTCTAAGACACTTGCAATCTCTTCATTAGGGATGCAATGCCTTAGAATTTGATCAGGGCAATACTTGAAAAGATAGGGGTCATCCCAATAGAAATTACGTACCTTGTGTAAGAATTTCCTCTTATCATGAGCGCTCCAATCCATTGGTATCTCACCTGTAACCAAATAATTTACAATGTGAGCAAACCATGGTAGAGAAGAAATGGATAGTAATTACTCATCGGGAAAATCATCCTTGATTGGCATTTCATCACAAGTGTCCTCGAAAGTAAGTCTCGAAAGATGATCAGCCACTACATTCTCCACTTTTTTTTGTCTTTGATGGTGATGTCGAATTCTTATAGGAGGAGGATCCATCGTATTAGTCGTGCTTTAGCATCCTTCTTTGTAAGAAGGTACTTGAGGGCTACATGATCTTGGGTCTCAAATAATTCAGAAGAAATAACAACAGGAAAATCACTTGGACTGAGAAAAGCATGCTTTAAGCCCTTAGATAGTGGCTTTAGTTCGACCTTAGTTGCTTCCACACTTGAGGGGACTTGTGTCTTGCTTCTTTCGAGCAGCTCCTCAAACCTTGGTTGCCATGTCCGATTGCTATAATCCTGAGATTTGTCAAAAATAGCACAAATGTTAATCATATCAGTTTTATCGTCAAATAAATCTACCTCAGAATTAACAAGAAAAATCTTAAGAGGATCATAATCATGAGCTAAGGAAACTTCCTCATTTATGAGTGACTCAATCATGTAAAGCTGGTGGAGTTCGTCCTCTTCTTCGGGTTGCTTTACAACATTGAAAATATTTACTTCAAGTGTCATATTGCCAAAAGACAGTTTCATGAGTCCATTCCTACAATTTATTAGAGCATTCGCAGTAGCAAAGAAAGGTCTACCCAAAATCAAAGGGATTTTAGAGTTAGTGTCAACAATAGAAGTAGTATTAAGAATTAAGAAATCAACAGGATAGTAAAATTTATCAATTTGAATCAAGACATCCTCTACCACACCCCGGGGTACTTTTGCTGAATGGTCAGCCAATTGCAATACCATGCCGGTTGGTTTGATTTCTCTTAACCCCAGCTGTAAGTAAATGGAGAATGGCATCAGGTTTACACTAGCTCCTAAATCTAGCAAGGCTTGTCCAATCTCATGATTTCCAATGCTGTAAGTAATGGTAGGACAGCTTGGATCTTTGTATTTTGGGGGAATTCTTTGCTCAATTAACGCACTAACTTGCTCAGTTAGGAATGTTGTTTTCTTGACATGGTGTTTCCTCTTAATGGTGTATAAATCCTTGAGAACTTTTGCATAGGTAGGGATTTGTTTAATCACATGCAAAAGAGGAAGATTAAGTTTCACTTGCCTTAAGTTCTCAAAGATTTTATTATTTATTTCCAGATTTTTTTTTGGATTTTAAGGCTTGGGGGAATGGTGCCTTAACGGGATTTTTTGTCACTTCAGGGTCTTTAAGCAACTTGACTTCATTATTAGTTTGACTTTTTTCCACATCCTCGGATTTATTCATTGGTGGGATGTGCAGTGACTTGCCACTTCGGGTCACAATGGCATTTACATCTTTCAAATTTTCTTGTGTCATATATTGACTATGAGGTACGGACTGAGCTTAGGAAGGAAACTTACCTCGCTCAGTTACACTTAAGGAGCCCATTAATTTAGACACTTGGCTCCTTATTTCTTTGTTCTCCTCAACCACTTGTGTAATTAATGCATCACACCTCTGGTTTGTTTTACCTTGTGCTTCTATGAAAGCATATAAGGTGTCTTCTAGAGAGTTCCTAGAGGATGAGGGTGCATGATAAGGTGCTGGGTATGATCTTGGGGGCTGTGCATGTTGCTGGTTTTCAGATTTCCAGCTAAAGTTGGATGATTTCGTCACCCCGGATTGTAAGTGTTAAAGAAGGGTGTTTGAGGCTTCTTGTACATGCCTAAGGCATTACATTGTTCTTCGTACAACCCTCTCATGTCAACAAATGTTGGGAAATCTTGAGCAGGATGATCAATCCCACCACACACAAAACATAGTTCTAAAGGTTCGACTTGATTAACCATGTGTGTTGGTTTTTTTGTTTTCAGTGCCTCTAACTCCCTAGTAAGCATCTCAACCTTAGCCTTAAGATTATCCTCTTCCTTAATATAGTAAATTCCTCCACCACTAGGGTTTCCTATAGGTCGTGACCTATTTGTGCTTTCAGTAGCACTAGGTCCAGTCTATGTGTGAGCTTTTTCAGCAAGCTCATTGAGGTACTCAAAAGCCTCATCAGGGTCTTTTTGCATAAATTCACCATTGTACATCATCTTGATAAATTGGCGCTCTCTATAGGTAAGACCCTCATAGAAATAGCTCACTAAGCGCTAATTTTCATACCCATGATGTGGACACATACTTAACAGCTCTTTAAATTTCTCCTAAGACTGATACAAAGTCTCGTTTTCCTTTTGTGCAAAGGTGGAAATTTGTCTTTTCAATGCATTAGTTTTATATTGAGGGAAGTATTTGTTAAAAAAGACTTGGGTCATATCATTCCATGACCCAATAGATCATGGTCTCAACGAGTATAACCAACTCTTAGCTTTATCCTTCAAGGAGAAAGGAAAAAACTTGAGTCTCACGATATCATTGGTTGCATCTTGACCATGGAAAGTCGCAACTACTTCCTCAAATTCTCTAATGTGCACATATGAGTTTTCGTTTTCTAGGCCATGAAAGGGGAGTAATTGTATCATCCCCGGTTTAGAGTCTTGATGGTGGGTGTTGGCTGGAAACATAATACACGATGGTGTGGCTGTCTGACTAGGATGTAGGTAGTCTTTAAGTGTCCTAGCAACATTTTCATTAGGGTTTTCAGCCATGTTAACAAAGTTTTCTAAATTTTCTGTGGGGTGAACACTAGAGTTTGATCTAGGCGAGGTTTCACTAACGGATGTGGAAGGGAAAGGTATCTCTATTTCGGGTCCCTTAATGATTCCCCCTCGCGAATCTCTCTATCTAAGCATACACCAACTGATTTTAAAAGAAATAAATAGAACAGAACAAAATAAAGGAAAAATCATAATATAAAGGAAATATAGTACCGTCTTGTCTTAGAGTTGACAAACTTCCTTATGAGTAAGCGCATTTCTCCGGCAACGGCGCCAAAATTTGATTATGCTCAAAACAGTAACGGGGTTGTTGTAGCACGGCTTTGGGGTGTTGATTCCACGAGGAAACAAGTTAACTATAAAGAAGATGTAAACCTTAATATGAGACGATATAATCAAAATAAGTAAAGAATCTGAAATTGATGATGAAGTAATTGTGTAGGTTGTAAAACATAATAGAGGGACAACAAGGATCCGGGAATCCTCCCTAGGTTCGTTGCCCTAATCCTAACTTGATTTAGTTGTTATTTATCTCGATTGCACGTTTCACATCCCAAACATGCCATCGGCAAATATTCAATGAGAACATGTATAAACCCTAATACGATCGTAATGAAAAACTTCTTATTTCCGATTCATGCACATATGATCTATCCTATAGGTTTATCAAGAAACGATAATATATCTTTGTCGATAATATTGCAGTAATGGACAAACCTAAAGGCTAGATTTACCGGACTCAATTATACCTAATGATAGACGCTTAAATATACATATTTAAGCCCCCTTATTTACACTTGTTAGATCCTTTATTACATTAATTTGGTATCTTTTACTCCATTTGTGTGTTTTACATGTTTTTATAGGGTCTTGGAGAAAAAGAAGCAGTTTTGGCTCTTTAAGGAAGAAATCTAGAAGCCCTGGAGCACTTTCTGGACAAAGTGCGATCGAGCGCACATGCAGTGCAATCGAGCGCACATACGGTCGTGCGCACACTTGTAGGATCGAGCGCACACTGCGATCGAGCGAAAGGACACATGCGATCGAGCGCAAATGTACAGGCGTGAATAGTAAACTGCAGAACTCTATTTTGGAAATAACCCTATTTTGGAAATAACTCTATTTTGGAAATAAAGGAGTTTTGTATTTTAGGAAAGTTTAAAAACTCATGAGTCTATTAGGACTTCTCAAAGACCTATAAATACACTTGTAACTCACACACAAAAACACACCCTTAGATAGTAAACACTTTTCTCTTTTCTTTTACTTGGAGTGGAGAGCTTGGGAGAGAATTGACGCCTCTTCTCTCGGGTTTATTCTTCTCCTTTATGTTTAGTTTAATTATGTTTACTTCAGTTAGTATGTGTAACTAACTCTCTTATAGGGCTCGATTGAAGCCCTAGTTATGCATTCCCATATTTTTATTCATTGATTAAATCTTTGCATAGCTTATTATGTTACTTAACTTAATTAACACCTGTGCTTATTTACATTCCTCATATGTATGTGTAAGGCCAACGTATGCATGTGGTATGGATAGGTTAGTTAGATCAATTTGGATGACTGAGTCCTGGGTCTAACATTAGTAACAAGGGACCATCTTATCCGGATACCCGGGTTAATCAACATGGGAAACCAGGAGTAGATACCATGCCCTAGGTCTCATGTGGTTGTCGATTTCCACAGTACCTATGCTTTCTTAAGGAACAACTCAAGCAGATACCATGCTGAATCCCTTAAGGAATAAAAGAGTTAGAGTAGATACCATGCCTAACTCGTTGCTTAGGGAAATCAATAGCTTAAGGAGTAGATACCATGCCCTTAGGTTGGCAACCAGTAGGTACACATAATATGGCTAGAGCACTGATACTTTATACAAAATCGGGAATGTATGACTAGTGGTGGATATCAAAGCCCTATGTCTTTATTATTATCAAATCACCCTTCAATTTATTATTTCTATCTTTTTACATTGCAATTATAATTCTAAATCAAACTTTACCAATCCCTGTGGAGATGATCTTGCATTCGCACACAATGCTACACTATTGACCTTGTGCACTTGCAAGTAAAACAAGTGCGATTATTCACCCATTTATTTAGGTATATTTTCGCACAACAAGTTTTTGGCGTCGTTGCCGGGGATTGCGCTAAAAGTTCCTTTTAGGATTACTTTCATTTTATCATTGTTATTATTTTATTTTTACCATCTTTTATCAAAACTTAAATCAAGTTGTTTCTGTTTCAGGCACGAAACCCTACTTGCACTTTCTGTGGAAATTGCGATCGATCGCAAGCTCATGTGCGATCGAGTGCAATTTGGGCAGAGAGTACCCGAGCAACAGAGTTGCACTGCTGCACTAAAACTGGTTTTTCTGCTTTATGCACGGACTTTGATCCCGACATCCGGAATTCTTTTCCCTCGATCCCGAGCTTGAACGGACCATCCGACAAAGGCTTAGGGACAACTTTGAGGAGAACAAAGGAGAAGTCGAGAACAAAACACAAATGGCAGAACAGCTCGAAAACCAGCAACCACCTGCACGAGTTCCAATGAAGCAATCCTTCATCCCTCGGAACATCGATCAACCATCATGCATCGCATATCAACCTGAGGCAGCGGGAAATTATTACATATCTCCGCAAATCTTGAATGCTTTGACTCATTATAGGGGCACTCCTAACGAAGATCCACACTTGCACCTCCGAGAATTTATCGATCTTTGCAAATTCCAGCATATTCAAGGCCTAGATCAAGAGGGAATCAGGTTAATTCTTTTTCCTTTTTCATTAAAAGATAATGCTAAAATGTGGTATCATTCATTGCTTGCAGACTCCATCCATACTTGGGAAGAGCTATCCAATAGATTTCTAAAGAAATTTTTTCCAGCCCAAAAGACAAGGCAGATTAGGAAGAAGATTCAATCATTCCAATAGAGGGATGGTAACCTTTTTTTCGAGGCATGGGGACACTTTAATGAGCTGCTACTCAAATGTCCACATCACAACTTACCTCAAGATGAGCTGGTCCTGGCTTTCTATGAAGGTTTGAGTGGCATAAATCAAAGTATAGTGGATTCCGGTTGTGGAGGTATGCTGATGGAGAAGACTAGTGAAGAAGCCATGGAGCTGTTTGAGACTTTAAGTGAGCACACCCAGCAATTCTCCTCGAGAGGGAGACAAGGAGTAAAGAGCAAGGGCATGTATGAAGTTAACTTACTCGGTGGAATTCCAACTCAGATAGATGGAATGGAGAGGAAACTAGATATGCTTGTAAAAGCCATGACTACTCAGAACACCTCACCGATTCCACAAGTCACACAACGCAAGGTATGTGCATTATGTTCTAAATTTGATCACACTACTGAGACCTGCCATTTGTATTCATCTACAGATCCCGAGCAAGTGAACTATGTGGGATCGAACAATGCATATGCAAATACATACAACCCTGAATGGCGGAACCACCCCAACCTCTCATGGAGCAACAATCAAAGTAACTTGAACCTTCAAGGGCAACAAGGGAACTGTCATAAAGCAGCCCAACCAGTTCCAGAACCCAAGAAGGATGATCTAGAAAGTCTTGTAAAACAATTGGCCACTCAGCAACAACAACTAATGGCAACATTGGTAACTTCACAAGATCAGCAAAGACAAACAATTGCAAAGCATGAGCAAACCATCCAAAGGCTGGAAGTACAAATGGGGCAAATGGCTAAGGAGTTAAGTGGAAGACAGCAAGGAGAACTTCCTACACAAACACTACCAAATCCAAGAGGACATCAGCAGCTGAAAGCCGTTACAACTCTCCAGAATGGGAAGATCATAGGAGTTAATAAGCCAGCTCAAGCATCTCAAGCTAAGCCATCCACATCCAAGGTAAGTGAAGTAGAAAAGTGGAATGCACCACCCTTCCCTCAAAGGTTAGTAACACCAAAGAAAGATAAATTGTTTGATATCTTTGAAACTTTGAGAAAAGTAGAAATTAACATTCCCTTATTAGATGCAATTAAACAAATCCCTTCCTATGCTAAATTTTTAAAAGATTGTTGCACTAATAAAAGAAAGTTTCAAGAACATGAAACAGTGGCTCTAACTGAAGAGGTAAGTGCGATTTTGTTAAGAAAACTGCCACCAAAACTAAAAGATCCGGGTAGTTTTACTGTTCCCTGTAGGATAGATGATCAGTTGTTTGAGAAAGCATTACTAGATTTAGGAGCAAGTGTCAATTTGCTACCATACACAGTAGTTGAAAAGCTAGATTTGGGGGAGCTTCAACCAACCTCTATCACTTTGCAATTGGCAGATAGAAGCATCAAAAGACCTAGAGGTATACTTGAAGATGTATTGGTAAAGGTAGGAGAGTTTATTTTGCCTGCTGACTTCATTGTGTTAGATATGGAAGAATGCCCTATGCCATTACCTCTGCCCATCATCTTAGGAAGACCCTTCATGAGGACGGCTGATACAATAATTAATGTAAAAAAAGGTATTGTAAGTATGACGGTAAATGGTGAGACAATAGAATTTAATATATTTGATGCAATGAAATTACCCTAAGATGATAATGATGATGAATGTGTTGATGAATTTTAAATGCAAAGTGCTATCAAGCAAGCTTTTCAGGTCTATCACATTGATCCATTGGAGGCCGCCCTCACCCATAGCTTCACAGGACCTGATATTGAGCCAGCATTAGAAACTGTCTATGATGACATTTTTGAAGCCGTGCACCTCCTTGAAGCCTCTCCAAAGTACCCAAGTAAGTTCACTCCTCCGTTTGAAAATCTTGAGCATACTAATACTACTTTTCTCTCATCTATTGTCCAGGCACCAAACTTAGAATTGTAGCAGTTGCCTGCAAGAAATCAAACCTTCACAGCACATGGACACAAAGTCATACCACACTCAGAAATTATAGTGCAACCAAGGGATGAAGATTTAACGCCCCAAATTGTTCAGTATGCAACAGCAACCAGAGCACCTAAGCCACATGAAGTGACTTTTAAGTACTCTTTGCCAAAAGACTAAATGATGAAGCTACTATAGAGAGCATTTGAGCAGTTCAGACTTTGATAAACGTGTAGCTCAAGTGCCTCTATTGAGGTCAGTGGTAGTAAGACCCCTGAGTACGCACTCTCTGCCACAAGTGCGATCGAGCGCACTTCACAGTGCGATCGAGCGCACATTGGACAGCAACTTACCATGATGCCTAAACTGTCAACCTCCACCTCCTGCTCACGGTTCCTTCTCGACTGCACCACTTGGAGACCAGCAGTGAGAGGGTACCACGTCTGGCTAAAGACGTTAAACTTAGTGCTCATGGGAGACACCCCAAAGCATATCCTTTTTATAAGTTTATTATTAGTATTTCATAGTTTACTTTTCTATTGTTGTTTATTACTTGTTTTCCATTTTATGTCTGTTTTTCTTTCTTTTTCGAGGACAACGTGAGTGCATCAAGTTGAAGTTTGGGGGTGTGCTACGAGCCATGTCAGCCATCAGTTCTCCATTTCCCAGGTCAGCTCCTTCCATGCTATTCACACATTGGGGACAATGTGAAATTTAAGTTTAGGGGTATGGGGACACATTCACACACTCACTATGTCCCACATTTTTTTTGTTGTTTTGTTATTATTTTCATAGATAAATGCTTGTTCATTATGTCCAATAAACTTTTTATGATCTAAATAAAATGTTATGATTTTTCTTCATCAATGAGCTTAACACTTTGAACATATAGGTCAATAAACAAGTTTTGAACCTAGATCGCTGCCCTTTTGGCATTTAAGAATTCACAAGTTTAACTTGAACTATCACGAGCACATTAGCACATAGCTGTGTGGGGTATGACATGTTATTTGGATTGGTATGTTTCTTTTGCTTGACTGTGAACTTGATGACCTATTAGATTGACATTTTGGCATATAAAAATAGAAAAGATTGATTCGTGCTCAAAAAGAAAAAAATGCTCCTAATGATCAATAAAAACAAATCTTCCGCTGAGTAACTGGCCCTCTTGCCTCAGTAAGCATTGAGTGTCACGTCAAAAGGTGGAAAATCTTAAGTGATCATTAAAAAGGAATTTTTCGCTGAGTAACTGGCCCTCTTGCCTCAGTAAGCATTGAGTGTCACGTCAAAAGGTGGAAAATTCTAAATGGTAGCATAAAAATCAATTAGTTTCGTAGCCTTGTTTACTCGAGCCAGTAAGTCCTTAGGGGTGTCTTTACACCTAATGCCCTAAAACCATCTGGTTTGGGAGTCATTGGCTAAACACTCGTTACACGAGTCAACAAGAAAGCTTAAGGGAACTAACCTGGCAAAAATCTCGCAAATAAAAGACTATGCCATATTTGTTGACTCTAATAGGAAGTTTGGTGAATCTTGAGTCATCGAAACACTACCCATTTGAATATCTTGGAAACTCAATCTTTTATGTGCTAGTCACCACACACTAAAGTCAAACTTGTGATATCTTAAAATACCTCGTGAATATGATTTACATTCAAAACTCTTATTCATTGCAGATATATGTTTACACTTGTTAAGCTTGCTCATGAAGCGCATTATAGTTTTGTGTAAAATCTATATTTTTGATTGACACTATGAACATCGGATTTATCAATATTTTCGTTTTAGTTTTTAATTTAGTATTGCTAAGGGACTAGCAATATGTAAGTTTGGGGGTGTGATAGACGCTTAAATATACATATTTAAGCCCCCTTATTTACACTTGTTAGATCCTTTATTACATTAATTTGGTATCTTTTACTCCATTTGTGTGTTTTACATGTTTTTATAGGGTCTTGGAGAAAAAGAAGCAGTTTTGGCTCTTTAAGGAAGAAATCTAAAAGCCCTGGAGCACTTTCTGGACAAAGTACGATCGAGCGCACATGCAATGCGATCGAGCGCACATACCGTCGTGCGCACACTTGTAGGATCGAGCGCACACTGCGATCGAGCGCAAAGACACATGCGATCGAGCACAAATGTACAGACGTGAATAGTAAACTGCAGAACTCTATTTTGGAAATAACCCTATTTTGGAAATAACTCTATTTTGGAAATAAAGGAGTTTTGTATTTTAGGAAAGTTTAGAAACTCATGAGTCTATTAGGACTTCTCAAAGACCTATAAATACACTTGTAACTCACACACAAAAACACACCCTTAGATAGTAAACACTTTTCTCTTTTCTTTTACTTGGAGTGGAGAGCTTGGGAGAGAATTGACGCCTCTTCTCTCGGGTTTATTCTTCTCCTTTATGTTTAGTTTAATTATGTTTACTTCAGTTAGTATGTGTAACTAACTCTCTTATAGGGCTCGATTGAAGCCCTAGTTATGCATTCCCATATTTTTATTCATTGATTAAATCTTTGCATAGCTTATTATGTTACTTAACTTGATTAACACCTGTGCTTATTTACATTCCTCATATGTATGTGTAAGGCCAACGTATGCATGTGGTATGGATAGATTAGTTAGATCAATTTGGATGACCGAGTCCTGGGTTTAACATTAGTAACAAGGGACCATCTTATCCGGATACCCGGGTTAATCAACATGGGAAACCAGGAGTAGATACCATGCCCTAGGTCTCATGTGGTTGTCGATTTCCACAGTACCTATGCTTTCTTAAGGAACAACTCAAGCAGATACCATGCTGAATCCCTTAAGGAAGAAAAGAGTTAGAGTAGATACCATGCCTAACTCGTTGCTTAGGGAAATCAATAGCTTAAGGAGTAGATACCATGCCCTTAGGTTGGCAACCAGTAGGTACACATAATATGGCTAGAGCACTGATACTTTATACAAAATCGGGAATGTATGACTAGTGGTGGATATCAAAGCCCTATGTCTTTATTATTATCAAATCACCCTTCAGTTTATTATTTCTATCTTTTTACATTGCAATTATAATTCTAAATCAAACTTTACCAATCCCTGTGGAGATGATCTTGCATTCGCACACTATGCTACACTATTGACCTTGTGCACTTGCAAGTAAAACAAGTGCGATTATTCACCCATTTATTTAGGTATCTTTTCGCACAACACCTAATAATCTTGACATAAGAGAAGCATGACTAAAGTTATATCAATGAAAAAGATACAATCACCAGAATAGATAAAATCTTATAATTAGATAAAAAAGAAAATCATGACAATGTTTGACAATAAATTCTTATTACAACTGAACCAAATAAGGGTAGATAAGGACAACTACACCTAGGGATTCATCCCTTCGCTTTGCTAGAAAGTTAGTTAGCCATGGTGTTCATGGCTAAACACTTTTGTGGATGAGCTGCTACTTTGAGTTTTCTAGGCTTTTCTTCTCAGCCAAGATCTCATTCTCTTAAACCCCAAGTATCCTATTTATAGTACAAGAGTCCAAGGGTGTTTTTGGGTTTATTCTCATGTTTAGAAACCCTAATTAAAGTCTAATTCGGAGATGTAAATCCGTGTGCGCGCTGCAGTGCTATTGGGGAGCACCGCGGTGCTAGGCATATTCTGGATTGGGCGAGCTTCTGGGCACCGCGGTGTTGTTGAGGAGCACTGCAGTGCTGGCTGGTTGTTCATAATGGGGAGTTTCTGGGCACCGTGTGCTGCTGAGGAGCACCACGGTGCTCGCCTTTTTGCTAATTTTCTTCATGCTTTGCCTCTCCGCAGCCATTTTTATGCTTGGTCGTGCATGGAACCTTGGTTCTTTTAAATAACAATCGCTTCTTCTCCTCTTTGGACTCAAAATACCTGAAATTATACTGGAATAAGTTAGTGATCCAATAATATTCCTTAAGAGTTATCAACACACAAGAGTGCAATATAGACCGAGAAGAATCATAAAATGCTAACAATTAAACATCGTTGAGGTGCATTTTATGACTCTTATCAAGAGCCAAGCTTTAAGCAGAGACTTCGATGCTTAAAGTAGATTCTTTGGTATCATGGTTTGATTTTTAGAGAAAGTGTAATGAGTCTTGGGGCTTTAAGAAGGTTGTCATGCGAGTTTTTGAGGTGAAAAATCTCGAAGTGAAGAAAGGCTCGCTAGGACTTGGAAAATTTTTAGTACCAAATGATCCTCTGGATTTAGGGCAAATCTAGCAGATTGTGACATGCAACGAGTGTAAGTAATGCATAGTGAGCACAAGTAGTGCACAATAAGCCCTAGTAGTGTACGCAGCAAACGCAAGTAGTGTACGCAACAAGCACAAGTAGTGCACGGTGAGTGTAAGTAGTGCGGGCAATGAGCGAAAGTAGTGTGCACAGCAATGTCAAGTAGCGTACACAGTAGGCGCAGGTAGAGTGTGCAGCGAGCACAAGTAGTTGGCAGTGAGTAAAAGTAGTGTGTCTAGTGTCATAGTACACACCATTTGGTATGGTTGCTACCCGTGAGTTAGCTAGTGATCTTTGTGGGTTTTGTACAACAATATGGCCTAGTTGTGGGGAAATTATGTAACAGATATATGTCAACGGTTTGCTAGAGTGGCATAGTGGTATTTTCATAAATATATGATTTACGCATTGAAAATTAATGGGAATTTCTCGGGAGTATCTTAAAGTTATATGCAGTGATATGGCATGTTTAGATTTGGTAGATTATGTGAATTCTATTTATTAGAGGATTATAATGGCTTAAGTATAAGGTGTGTTTCCTACCAGTAATGCACAAAATGACATAAGACTCTTTACGGGGAATATGGTATCATACTCTCCACCATCCCCGGTGTGCGCACATGGGCCATAATTGGGCTATGGCTTGAGACATATGTTGGCCCTAAGTGAGCCTCTAAGGTAACTTAGGGTGCATGTTTGGGGCCACTAGAGGGTGACTTGAGCCTCCATGAAGCTAAAAGCTTCATGGATGGTATAAGTGGCTCGTATGCACTATATTGCACTCTTCTCCCATGCTTGAGGCTTTACCCTATGTTCACTATTGTGTGGGATATCAGATGTCATCTTGGCACTGTGTGCACAAGTAGTGTGCCATTCTTGTGTGGTAATGAGGCACCGATGGGGACATTATCAGTTAAGTTGCGGGCTGAGTACATGTGACCATATCTACATGTGTGCAGACTCTTTATTATGGTGTGGGCTATCATCAATATGTTTAGCAAAATGATGGAAGCTAGTGTGCATCAATAGGTGAGTTGTGCATTGGTTATCTTCAGTTGGGCTTGTAAGTTGTGCATGCAACAAGACTTAAGAGCTGGTTACATGTAGTCAAATTTGTGGGTTGTATGCTCTCGATTAGGATGGTAGAATATAATCCATGTGTCTAGAACAAGAAAATAAGGTTTTTGCTTTAGTGTACAAGCAACAGATCAATAACCAGCATAATGAGAAGCAACATTGTGCGTCTTTATTGGGCACACAAGCAAGAGGAAATGTAGGTCTTTGAGCTAGGAATTGACATAGATGACAAATCTTTGGCATTTCTTGGATTTCTTAGCGTTCTAATGGGACTTTATTTGTGTGCCCCTAATTGATTAAGCATTCTTCATTGGGGTCTAAAGGCATAAGGGCTGATGGGAGCTAGTAGCACTTGTTAGTGGCTATTCGGGTCAGTGGGATATTGCAGTTGGTTTGAGACTAGTTTGCTAACCTCTAAGACAAGGGTTAGTATCTTGCAAGTCTTGGAATCAAGTATGTTGGGTCTTGAAAATTTCCGTATCAATCAAATAAATTTTTATCATATCATACTATCATATTTTTTTCTCATAATATCTCTCTTTGTGAGGCTCATTTGTCTGTCAATAATTTCACAATTAAGATCGATATTTTAGCATCTCAATCAAAACAAAATCAATATTTAAAACACACGTAATGCATGAATTTAAATTATTTTTCTTTCTTTCCCATAAGATCATTCTATAGTACCATCTGGGAATGTCTTCTCACATGCCGACATGTTTCAGCCAGACTAGCTACCTTCTTGGTCCTTTCGGTTAGACCGGCTGCCTTTTCGGTCTTTTATTTTCAGCTGGATCAGTTACCTTCCCAATCTTTTATTTTCAGCTAGATCGACTGCCTTCCCGGTCTATTATTTTATGCATATGAACAATAATATGAAAACAAGCATACCAACAACTGTCTTCCTGGTCTTTTATTTTATGCATATGAGCAATAATATGAAAACAAGCATACATTTAAACATTTAATTTAGCTATCTAGGTATTTCTCAAAATTATTATTTTTATCATATTCATTAAATTATCTCTTCATATATCATTTCCACTTTTCACTCATATTTTTTCAAAAATTTCATAAAACTTCTCAGCATATTTTTCATTTATCCTTCATTTTTAAAATATAAATTTTTATATAATTAATATTCAACATACTTTCCAGTTCATAATCAATATCAATCATTTTTCATATATAACATAAAATACATCATTAAATCAATGTAATTCACCCATTTATTCAAATATCATAATTTCATATTTTTATTGGTTTTGATTACTAAAAGTAAATCTAACTCACCACGTAGCACTTCAAGCTACCCATGGATCACCTTCTTGCCTTTCCTACTCCTTTCAGTAATTTCTTGAGATTGCCGATTGTCAACACCTAATCATAAACTTCATAAATCTTACTATTTCATAATTTAATTCAAACAATATAATTATTTAATTATGAGTTTTATTGAAAATTTACCTAAACTGTGATGACATCTTGCTATTGTAATTTGGATGACTGTACTATCTCTAATATTGAAGAAATTTTCTTTATAACTTTTTGGTAAGAAATTTGAATTGAAGAAAGAAAGAAACCAAACATGATTTGGTAAGAAATACAAAACAAAACAAAAAAACTAAATTTATATATACTAAATTGTCTGCCACCACACTTCCTTATATCCTTGCTTAGTGTCCAATAGCATGTTGGATGGGCGACACCTGGACATCGAGGTGTTTGTCCCTCCATTTTTTTTTTTGTAACTTAAAAGAATTTTCACCTGGATGCTGCGTCTAGGTGTTTTCCTCCTTTTTTTCTTTTTTATTTCAAAAGAATTATTTTATTCAATAATAAATCTTTCATGCATATATTATTTTAATTCCTTGTAATATCTATCAAATTACTTCTTTACCCTTACTTTAAGAACATGGGTATTATAGTTATTTGTCCCTCTTATCCTATTGCAACTGCACAACCTTCATAACCTGGTATGTATTAGATGTGTTAAAACTTTATGCAAAACATGAGCTAATAGTTGAGAACTTATGTACTTGAAAAATTGGTGAACCTCGAGTATAAAATTATTTATGAGATATTTAAAAATGTGGGGGTCTTTAAAAAAATTGTTATTTTGGAACCTAGAAAGAGAAAAATTGGTTCTAAACTTTTAATTAAATGTGTTTATTAACTACGCATATTGGTATAACATATATTATCGGGTGTAATAAAATGTTATACTAATGTGAGTCAACTAAAACCAAAGACTAGCTATCTATTTACTCTGGAAGATGTTGATGGGCTCACTATTTACTTTGGAAGATGTATAGTCTTTTGGAAATCATCTAAGGAGACTATAATTGTAATGTCCTCCATGTAATTTAAATTTATTTCCCCGGAGAATGTTATGTCCGAAGCTGAATAACTAAGATAATTATTTGTGGACATTCAATTGTAGGGGAGACAAGTCTTATCTGAGACTCTCCTTTGTGATTGCTAAATGGTAATAGCTTGTGTTAAATAAAATAAAATTCATATTGTATTTTTTAGCCTGCTGAAGGGTGTATGATATGATCAGCTGTTGAGGGACGTATGGTGTGATTGGCTCGTTAAGGGGCGTTGCCTGCCGAGGGGCATAGATTAAAATAACTTCGTGAGGTCAAAGAAGAATCTGGCCAATTCCCTGACCAAGTCGCTGGCAAGAAAACTAATGAATAAGACATCGAAGGGGATGAAATTGTTGCCCATTAGTGAGACTCAGTGATGGATACCCAACCTTTGTGATTGGAGATCTCATGAAAGAGGTTCAATGGAAAGAACAAAGTCACTAGATTCTAGTGAGGCACAATCACTTAGCTATACACCTTTCATATAAGATGATTGGTAAGAGTCATTTCCTATAGTGTATGACAGTGGAACTACGATTAGTGTGAGGATGAGCTTATAGCTCTCAAGGGGTCCACAGTCCAAATTTGGATGGGGTGTTGATCGCAGTACATTCTTGATGGATGCAACCTATACAAGTATGGGAGTTAAGTCGCTCCCAATGTGACTTGGGCAAATTGCTAGAGCACTCATGAAAATCCAGGTAGGCACATAGTTGTAAAAGTGCCAAACCGTTGGAATTACTACTGGTTAAGGATGTTATGTGAACAACTATCTTGCTCGTATCACATTCAAGGAATTGGTTCAATGAGCTTAGCTCTACCATATTTCTGTGGTCTAAAATAGTTCGTTCTACGTGAAGTTCAAACCGAAAATGTACTATCACTAATGTATAACTTTCTTGTATTCCTTGCTACTATTAATAAAGTGTCGTGAAACATGTGGGGGATTGTAGGATTTATTTTTAAGTGTTTCAAAACACTTATCATCTTGGTCAAATAGTCGTTGGAGTCAAAGTAGCCGTTATGTCCAACTAACCGTTATAATCCAACTAGCCGTGATTGGTCAAACTAGCCATTGGAGATAACACTATATAAACTCTTCTCCTCTCCCTTTTGCAAATACACACAACACTCATTTTTCATCTTCCCTTTAAATTGTTAATATCATATCGTGATATTTTTAGAGAATCTTGTGAGGTACAAGTAGCAACCCTTTAGCCTTTATAATGGATGCGCACTCATACAAATGATCGCCATAGTTGAATCTTGGAGGGTAGACATGTTGAGACAATATGTGCCAAGTCAAAGATTTCGGGGATGTGAAATCTACTTTTAAAGATAACATTTTTGCGTGCCTCTACAGCTAAGTTTTTCTTGTCCATATATTTCTTAATTGTTATGTTTAATTGTTAGTACAAATTCTTATTAGTAATAAGAATTAAAGCATTCATACACAAATAATTCCAATATATAAAACCTTATTAAAAAATATATAATTTTTAATAGGTATAAAAGACTAAATAAAACTAATGGTTACAATAGTTTTTCCCGTTGATCAAATCAGTCCTCAAGCTTTTGAATTCAAATGGAGATAACTCTTACTTTAGTATGATAGGTGGTGAAACTATTTTTTATCTTTTATGGAAATAACACTAACGAAGTTAAAAGAGATTTGATTGGGGTCTAATCAGACAAAATTTGATATTTGTGAAATTTATTTGTCTCAATTGGGAGTTTATGGTTCAATTCAACCGAAAGAGTAAATGTTGGTGTTGTTAAACCGTATAAAAATTACTTGAGGCATTATTTATAATCTATATCTATAATGTAAAATTTTCACTAAACAAAAATATCTTTAAACAATAATTTTGATTCTATAATTAGATTATATAAAGCTCAATCTTTAAAACCCAAATGATAAAAGCTCTCAATAGAAATCAGATGTAAAAAATCTAATCAAGTTTAGTAAACGAAACAATTAAAAAGTATAATTATAACTAAAAGAGCATTTAAGCATGCATTTATACACATGTACAAATAGTATTCAACAATTGATATTTGAGATGTAATTGAAATTTTCTTAAGGTTTAAAACATATATTTGACAAAATACATGTACTTAATAGTATCTTTTCTTTTCCTCTTAAAAATAGGACTCTGTATAAGTAATTGTTTAACAAAAAATTCAATATTTTTTTTACAATAAATTATAATGTGATTAAATCATTAAATTAATTTTTTAGTATCCTTAAATAATTGAGATTAGTTTTACTCTATATAAGCAAGTTATTATAGAAGAAAAAAAATCATAACTATAATTATTTGGATTACATAATTCCTAATCTTTAAAATCTATAAAACCCAAAATAACAAAGCTCACTCAATAAAAGTCCAATGTTAAAAATCTAATCAAACTTAATTATAATAGTATCTATAATCTATACTCTTCAAAGCTCACTTAATATTTTTTTTTTCTTTTTTTAATAGGCATAAAAGGCTAAATAAAACTAATGGTTACAATAGTTTTTCCCATTGCCATATTGGCCTTTAAACTTTTGAACGCGGATAGAGAGAACTCTTACCTCAATGTGATAGGTGGTCAAATTGTTTTTGTCATTGATGGAAATAACATAGAGTTAAAAGAGATTTAACTGGAGTTTAATTAGACAAATTTTCTTATAAAAAAAATAGTAGACAAATTTGGTATTTGTAGAATTTATTTGTCTCAATTAGAAGTTTATGGATCGATTCAATCGAAATGGCAAATATTGGTGTTGTTAAGTCGTATAAAATTTATTTGAGGCATTATCTATAATCTATATCTATAATATCTATAATATGTATAAAAAAAGTCTTGATAAGGTGTAAAATATTCACCAAACAAAATTATCTTCATTTAAACGAGTTAATTTTGATTATATAATTATTTGTGTTATATAAATCTCAATCTTTAAAGCCTAAATAACAAAGCTCACTTGATAAAAATATGATGTAATAAATCTAATCAAGTTAAGTATAGCAAACAAACTTAAATTTCAAGATTATCTACAATTAGAAAGTTTAATTATAATTAAAAGAACATTTAGGCTTGCATTTCCACACATGTATAAGTATTGTTCAATAGTTGATATTTGAAATGCAGTTTAAATTTTATTAAGGTGTAAAACATTTATTAGACAATACATGTATTTAATAATATCTTTTCTTTTCCTCTTAAAATTAAGATTTTATATAAGTAATTGTTTGACAAAAAATCACTACTTGATATATAAACAAGATTTTTTTACAATAAATTATAATGTGACTAAATCATTAAATTAATTTTTTAATATACTTAAATAACTAAGATTTAGTTTTACTCTATATAAGAAAGTTATTTATGGAAAAAAAAAATCATAACTATAATTATTTGAACTATATAAAACCCAATCTGTAAAACCCAAAACAACAAACTCACTCAATAGAAGTCTACTATTAAAAATCTAATGAAGTTGAATATAATAAACAAACTTAATTATAAGAGTATCTACCATCTATATTTTACCATTGTAAATTTCAATTATAATTAGAAAAGTATTTAAGTATGTAATTCTGCACATGTAAAAGTAGTAGCTCACCGATTGATATTCATTAGAAAAAATACTAGTACTTAATAATTATCTTTTTTTTTTCCTTTTATAATTAGGATTGTAACAAAAATTATTACTTTATATAAACAAGTTCTTTTGTGAAAGAATAAATTATTATGTAACTAAATCAGTTAAATTAACATTTTAGTTTCCTCAAATTAGGAGTGTTCACTAAATGGTTAAAATCAATTAACTGACCATTTCAATTCGATTCGGTTAATCGGTTAAATAGTTAAATCGATATAAAATTAATTAACAAAATAAAATATACCGGTTAATCTATCGGTTAACAGGTAATTTTTTTAACTGTTTAAACCTTTTGACCGATTAAAAAATTAATTAATATTAATATTAGTAATATGTTAAATATAAATATAATATATAATAAACTAAAAATATTAAGTATAAATTAAATATATAATAACTTTTTTAAAAAATTAATTATATAAACAGTGTTGTTAATCAATTAACTGATCATACTGACCGAAATTAATTCGATCCGTTAATTTCGAAATACTTAGATTAATTCAGTTGAAATGGTTAAAAAAAATTGACTCAAAAAAATCGGTTAAAATTTTTAACCAACCATTTTGACTGCTTGCACACGCCTACCTCAAATAATTAAGATTTAGTCTTATTCTATATACACAAGTTGTTTACAAAAGAAAAAATAATTATTCTATACGAACAAGTTTTTACACAAACAAGTAATTAATTTTTAATTAAATTAATAAAAAAATTATTACGCTTAAATTTAAGATATTTCTTTCCTACTTAAATCAAAATATGCTCTTTTATATTGACAAGGACAAAAAATTCTCTTCCACCTCAAAAAAAAGATGAATGAATTATCGTTTTACTTTATTAATGATAACTTGACTATGTTTATAAGGTGAGCAAATGAGTGAGCAAATGATTGTGTTCATTTTCTATTTATTTTATAATAAAGATGTAACATACATGTCCCTAATTCCTACCTACACGTAGTGACGGATCTTGAATTATATTTTTTAAGAAAATATATAATTTTATAAAAATATATTTATTATTTTATGTATATGTTTTTCCGTAAAAATTTTATTTTTTATTAAAGATATATATATTATATAAATTATATTTTATTAAATTGATTTGTAATGAATCGTTCCTTTGAAAAATAGTTATTACTATTTTATAATAAATTTACTTCCATTAGTCCAAAAATTCACTCTATATGGGATACAAAGCAATCTCAAAGCACCCAATACCCAATAACAAGTCCTGAAATACGATTCACAAGTTCACTGCTAATCAATACTCTCAAATTCCTACCTTTCCAAAAAAAAAAAAAAAAAACTCTCAAATCCTTAAGATCTAATGCGTTGAATTTTACTGGAATGCCTTTGTGCCCATGACTGCCAATGTGCCCAATATATTCAAGGCAGTCAGGACATTCTCAGAGATATTTTTTTGAGGTCCAGAATCTCCATAGAGAGAAAGAAAGAAATAAAGAAATAAAGAAAGAGAAAATGGAGGGAGAGACGTCTTCTTCTTCCCAAAAACCGATATCTCCTCTTTTCTCTCTCTGATTTCCTCCCCTTCTCCTTTATTCTCTCTCGGTCTCACTCTCTCGTTTCCGTCTCTCCCTCTTGAAAATCTTTGTTCTATTTTCTCTCTTTTGGCGTGAAGGAAGAGATCTATGTCAAAGAGAAATCCGGTCAAGGTGTGGCCGGAAAATGCAATCCGGCCACCATCAACCATCACTGTGTCCTCAAATTTTTGGTAAAAAAAGGAAGAAAATAAAGAGGGGGAGAGATGTCCTCTTCTTCCAGAAAACCGATCTCTCTCCTCTTCTCTTCTCTTCTCTCTATTCGATTTCCTCCCCCTCTTCCTTTATTCTCTCTCGGTCTCACTCTCTCCCTCTTGAAAAATTTACTTCTATTTCTATTTGTTGGCGTGAAGGAAGAGATCCATGGGCAAAGAGAAATCCGATCAAGGTGTGGCCGGAAAATGCAGTCCGTCCACCATCAGCCGGTCCTCCTTAAATTTTTGGAAAATTCTTCTGCACCTTCCTTGCCGCCGACAACCGTCAATATCTTTACTCTTGCTGCCGTGTGTTTCAAGGTTTAGACCCTCCTTGACCAAATCCCTAGATCTAAGCCCTCTTCTCATCCCCTTTTTGTTCTCCAATCGGTTAGGGTTTCCAACGTCTTATATATATATATATATATATCATATGTATGCATGTGAAGTTTCGAGTTTTCCCTGCATTGAGTTTGTTTCGAGTGGTTTTGATTACTAG
Organism: Bretschneidera sinensis; assembly: GCA_023935145.1. NCBI lineage: Eukaryota > Viridiplantae > Streptophyta > Magnoliopsida > Brassicales > Akaniaceae > Bretschneidera > Bretschneidera sinensis. Next base: position 96,547,611 of record CM043697.1, on the reverse strand, counting down.
GGATTTTCTATTTCCATACTTCACTTTGATTTTTCCGGTTAATGTTACTTAGATTGTGTATTTTTTAACGAAGTAACATATGAAATATTCTATGAATATTGGTCGTATTGTTCTAATTGATTTCGTTTTGTACGCACTGGTACTTACTAATTATCTGAGTGGTTTATTCTTTACTTGGAAAAGTAATAATGATGATCTTAAAATGGTGAAATGATTTTATTGTCACTGTATTCCGATAAATCAGTCCTTTGTACTGAGAGTTTTTACTTTATAGATTTTTTTTTCTTTTTGACCAAATTGAAGAAGTAATTTCTGTTTGGCAATGTTTAAATTTTGTTGTCTATATAGTTTTAGGCAATGTAATTCCGTTTATATATGTAATTGTGTGAGAGCAGGAAAAGATTCTAATGATCTTTGTGATAGTCTTCTTTGTAATATGTTTCATTTTGTATGGCAGAGGTTCTGAGTTGCAGTAAAAATGCAGAAAAATCAAGCTTTTTATCTGTTAGAGATAGTGTTAACAAGGAGAATATAAATATGAATAAACCAAAGTGCTAAAACTTAGTCTGGAGCCAAAGCAAATGAAGAGGAAGAAAAAGAGTGGAGGCAATTTACGGAGAAGCTTAGCTTGGGACAGAGCATTTTTTTTAACTGAAGAAGGTGTCTTTCATTTTTCTTCTTGGATTTCTTCACAATTTATTGTCTGTACAAAACTGGAACTGGGAAGTTCTAGTAGATTATACTTATTATTTGCTTTCTGGGTCAGGTAGATTGAATCCCCTAGAGTTATCTATGATAAGGGGGAATTCCAGCCATTGAAGAGGGTGCAGATTTCATAGAAACAGATATCCTATCCTCCAAAGACGGTGTTCTTATATGCTTTCATGATGTTACCCTTGATGAGACAACGGATATTGCAGAACACAGTTTGCAAATCGTAAAAGGAACTATGAGGTCCAAGGGGCCAACACTAGTGGATTTTTCACTGGTATAGAAGCATATTATGTTCAACTTCTTTTACTTTATACTACTTTTTACTGCTACTGAAATTATTTATGTTCTGCTGCTGGGTGCTGTGATTATCCTTAACACAAAAACACCTAGCAGGATTTAAACTTGCCCTTTCTGCAGTGTGGAAGTATCATTGTATTGTTTTATATGCCCTCTTGAACCTTCTACAACTTTGTTTCTTTTACCTGGATTTTTCTGCAATAATTGAAAATTCTTTAAATTGCTTGCAGTTGATTTCACAATAAAAGAACTAAAGAAATTACGTGTGAAGCAGAGTTACCCTTTCCGGGATCAACAATATAACAGTCAGTATCTTTGTGAATTAAATGCATATGAAGTTCACATTCCATGATCTAATATCACTTGTTCGGGTCAAAGTTATTTTCTTCTCTTTGTCATCCATAATGGAATATGCTATTTATCATGATTTTATAAAATTAGTCCTGAATTGCCTTGAAATTGTGGCTTTGCCTTGATTTATCAGGGGTGATGCTTGCATCAAAGTTGTCATAGGGTGAGAGAGAATGTTGGACTATTGGATAATATTTTGCACAATTTGAACCGAAGACCATTTACTTAGTATCATGCTACTCAACCTTCTGACTAAAGGTATGCAAATAGCATTTGGAGCTCTTCATGCCCTTGATTCTCCTAGAGTAGCATTATATGTATCTTATTATGAAAAGGTTAGATATATACTGTAGAAGATGTATACTGGATCTATTGTGCAATAAATTAACCTTTTATATTTTTAATAATTATGCTGTGGTTAATCTTTTTACATGTGACAACTTACCATGAGGAGACTTCTCTTTATCGTTTTTCTTCCTGTGTTAAAATTCGAAGCAACACATTCTCTAGTTCCATGCTTTCATGATTTTTGCTTGGTTATTGCATATGTATGCTTCTTTATGTAGTACATATTATGCTACAGTATTTATTCTCAGATTACTGCATACATTCTATATGGCTGTTGTTAAAAATTATATAGTATCATACATTCTATGCTCTCTTCATCATTATAAAAGAAATCTATTGCCTTTGGGGCAGATGAAACATTACTCAACTGCATTCTCTTCTGGTGTATTCCTCAGGAAAATCTCCTATTATTACTTTTGAAGAGTTCATTTCAATTGCACTGGATGCACCAAGAGTTGTTGGAATGTATCCAGAGATTAAAAATCCAGTTTTAATCAACCAACATGTGAGTAACTTTTCCTATAATCTGCCCCAATGAAATTTTGCATATATAAAAGTATGATTGCGTGAAAAGGAATTATTGAGCTCTTTTTTTCTTTCACAAAAAGAAGAGGGTACATATCAGAAAACCACCTGGAGCTGTCCATAGTATGACTGACCTCCCTAGGGTTGTGGTGTTAGCATTTCTAATTATAAATGTGATCTTGAATAATGCTGACAATTCTAATGAAATTGTTGTAAACCCTTTAAAAGAATGAAGTTTTACATTAGAACAACAACGATCAGCATTTCTTGTTCTTTTCGAATTTTCTATTATTAAACCTTGTGGAATTGTGAGCAATTTTTTATGATTGTTAAGACTTTATTTCCTACTGATTAAAATTTTGTTCAAATTTACTGCTTGAAACAATAAAAATTTACGAAATGCTTTTTGAAAAAGAACCCTGTTTTAAATGTCATAAAGATGGTTGGTAATTGCTGATTGCTACAAGATTTTCATAAAAAAATATTATGTGGAAATCGGAGGGATACTGGTCATTTACAAGAAGCAATGCATTTTGCTTGTGATTTTATTGGAGGGATACTGGTCATTTAATTGGAGGGATGATTTTCTATTATCTGCTCAGAAATGTTTGGAGTGATACCTGATAGTTGATACAATATTAGCACTTCTATTCTCAGTTTTGTTATACTACACAGTTATACCAATTATTTTTCCCCAAGAATATTCCACTTGTGGAATCGTTAGCTAAATTTTATTAGGAAATTGTTTGAAATTGCAACGAGCCTGACATTTTATGTCAGGTCATTTTTTATATGTTAGTCTAGTTTTATACTTTTGTTTACTGTTCTTGAAATCTAAAATAAGACACCATGCTTGTTGGTGCTATTCCCTTATGTAAACCTGATCTAACATACAAAATTCAAATTAGGAAATTGTGTTTTTGCAGGAGAATCATGTGTTTATCATTTTTATGCCTGTTTTGAACAGGAAACAGAGTAAGAAATAGAAGAATTTCTCCTTTCCAGAATGGATAAATTTAATGATTCCATGAAGAAACAAATAGATGCACTTATGCGAGTTATAAGTGTCACACAATCCTATCAAGAGGACCATGTTCCTTTTGAAATTGAAGAGGTAGTTAAGTTTTGGTTTATGGTGCGCCACAGTTTTATGCTTACTAGAATAACAACAAGGTTTAGGTTTTTTTTACTATTTCTTTTAAGGACCACGATCCTCTCCATTTAAGAATTAAAATGGAGGTCAAGTTCATGGTGAGATTGAATGCTACATTGACAAATTTGAATCTGAATATTCTGCATTTAATGATATGGCATTCAATCTCAACGAAAACTTATTTTCATTTCAATTTTCAAATGGAAGGATTTTTAAGCACTGATTTTTTTTTTTAAGGCTGTTTAGTGTCATTCTTTTCAAATTCTCAGGGTCTCTATTGGAGCAGCTAATAACAAGGATGCACTTAAAAATTTGAACCTCACACATATCTTAACGGTGGCTTATTCATTGAAACCTGTATATCCAAGTGACTGTGTGTATAAAATTATTCCAGGTAGGAAAGTTTTCCTGGGATTGAGTTTTCATTTTCACTATCATCTCCTACTTATAAAAAAAAACATCTCCTAAAGGTTTTTAACTTACTGTGATTCTGGACCATAATGTTTTCTCTTATCTTTAGTTATTCGGCTGAATTTGTTTTGCTTTCGTTCTGTTCATTGTGTCTAAGAAGTTTTTTGTTACTAGAAATAACTTTAGCTTTATGATAATACTGCATATGAAGTGATTTTCAACTGAGATTATTATCATCTTCAGCTTAAAATCTATACTAATGTATGCAATGTTTAGCTGTCTTTGCTCTATGCTCAAGCAATCCACCAATATTGCATTCCCACCATAAGTTCGGACTCCTTATTCTATTTGTATTTTTTTGTCTAGTTCTACCTTACATTAGTGTTATGTTTTTTCCTCCACTATTTTTTCCAATGTCGTGAACCATACATTCTGGTCTTAAAGCTTTTGATGCTTGTTAATTTCTCGAACCACACTGAGTATCTAGCAGTGATAATCTTGTGTTCTTTTGTGCAAATTGAGGTAGTCATGGACAAAGAAGACAAATTTAACACAGTTCTTTGAACGGTGTTTCAATTTCATTGATGAAGCCAAAAGACAAGGTGGCGGTGTGCTGGTGTACTGCTTTTTGGGAAGATCAAGAAGGTAATTTTCTTTCCCAATCTCTGCAATTTGCTTGTTCAAGATCCTTTGTTCTTATTTTAAATTACATAGAAATATTCAATATTATCATGTATTTGACATGTTGAACACTTTCAACATCTGTAGTCTATATGTAGATATCATCTATTGATCAATAAGATAGATCTATTCAAGAGTTTGATTGGGTCATATTCTCAATTCTGTTTTTCAACTTGTTCTGGTGCCATTTTTTAAAATGCCTTATGCTTCAAAACTCAATGTGGCGCTAAGGTGATAGGCTTAGATATTGCAAAATGATTTTGCATTACATAATTTAATTGCTGAAGTTTATGCCCATACTTCAAGGCATGAGATTTTGGTCTTGGCTTCTGCCATCCTATTTTCAAACTTTATGACACAGTGATATATTTGTTGCTTGATGTATATTGGAAAAAGGAAAAAAAATGTTTTGTTACTTGATACCCCTGGTCAAGGGGAAAGGAAACCTGTATTATCTTGAATGGGATTTTTGCAGTACCATTTCTGCCTTTTTTTGGTTCTCTTCTTTTGGCCGGTTAATACCACTGCTCTTAAAGACTTTATTTCACATTTTAGTTTCAATAATGAATCAGGATTTCGTAATTATGATAGAAGGTGATTTTTGTGGAAACATTGTAGTGATGGACACTTG